>JAQGBX010007936.1:0-10973 GCA_034698745.1 Megaphyllum sjaelandicum
GCAATAAATGGCCAAAAAACCAAAATTTTTGCTCAAAATGGCCGCTTGTGCAAATGCCTGGAGCAATTGCAGATTGCCAATTGCTCGTTTTTATTGCAGATTTCTCTTGGTGTGGACGGGGATCAAGGGCCATTAATACTCGTAAAACGCGTACAAACTTTTAAAATTTTCCACGTTAACAGAAGACAAAATTGCCAAATTTGTCACGTTTTCTGAGGGACAAATTTGAAAAATTTGCCACGGTTTCCGAGGGACAAACTCGCAAAAGTTGCCCATGAATTTGCCACGTTTTCGAAAGGAAAAAATCGCGAAATTTGCCCATAAATTTGCCATGTTTTCGAAGGGACAAAATGGCGAAATTTGCCACGTTTTCCAATGGGCAAAAATGCGATATTTGACATGTTTTCTGAGGGATAAAAATGTAAAATTTAAACAAAATTGCAAAAAATTACTTATTTGCCACGTTTTTCGAGGGAAAAATTGCGAAATTTCCCACGTTTTCTGAGGACGAATTTTCAACATTTTTCAAACCAAAATTGTCAATTTTTAAAAAAAATGTCATGCAAAAATGTTCAAAATTGTCAATATAAAATTTTGCAAAATATGTTCCTGTCACCTAGTCGATTTTACAAAATAGCCTATGTCATTTTTTGACATCGTCATTGGTTAGGCAAGTTTTTGTAAAACCTGGGAAAGTCGGGCAATATAGGTTTGACCACATTAAATTATATAATTTTACTTATAAGCTCATTTCTAGATGGCCCCAAGTTTGTGGACGTCCTAAGCAATGAGAATGGAAGTCAACGCAATTCCAAATGCTTTAAAAAAAGAAACTATTTTAACAAAAATTTAATCATGGTATTTTCTGTCGAATTAAGTGATGGGATGTGACAACACATTCTGGATGTTAAAGATTAAAGTGGATATGCATGTAATATGACCACCAAAACATGGTCGCGCCAGGTGAATAGCGCCACCAACTGTCACTCATTTCTCATTTGCATGGGTTTCCCCCCTAAATTCACAGAGTGACGTTACCTTATTATGGAAAAAGCACCGTATTGACATTCAATACTTTTGAAAACAATTGTGACAAACAATGGTAAATAGCTTCACCTAAGATACATTATTGCAACATCACTTCCGCACATGCGCATTAGCGCGATCAACTGTGGAGGAGTCAGCCTTAGGAGGCCAGGTGTGTGCGGGAACAACACGATCTATTGATAAGTGCACATCGCGGTTGTTGCGGCGAGCTTATGCGAAACAAAGACAGGGTTCTTACCATAGTAAGTAGCCGGTGTTGGGCGTATGGCCATTATCACGCGATGAAGATCAACAAGCAAGTGATGAGGGCTGGATGGCTCTAGACTTGGGCTAAAAAACTCGCCCGGAAGGTGTAGCAGCCCTCCATAGACGAGTTCTGCCAGTAATATGCTAGTGTCCTCCTGGATCTCGGTACTTATGTCGAACAACACCATGGGCCGCAAAGTTGCCTATGAAATTAACTAATTGCACATGAGAACACACATGAGGTGGCGATGAAAGCTCTCGACAAGGCCGTTTGCCGCTGGATGATACGAGGTGGTCCACACTGGGTCGAACCCAAGGGATTTCCCCAGGCAAGAGATGATGTCGGACTCAAATTCCATGTCTTGGTTTGTGGTAACGTGGGCTAGCAAGCCGAAACATGAGATATATCCAGTGAGGAAGGCTGCCACAACCAAGGTCGCCTGTTTTTCAGTGATAGGGCTTGTTTGAAGTAATAGGGATTGGTGGAAGTGGACCAAACAGGTCGATAGGCACGGGCTCAAAATGTGCATTTGGCAGTAGGATGGTGCTAACAGGACTAAGTGTGGTGGCTGGTCTTCTAGTGCTGACACGGTAGGCAAGCACCAGCCCAAGCGGCTGCTAACAAGCTGCTGCTGACAAGCTTGCATGTGACCCGGCAACCAGGGTGAGACAGGTTGTGTAGGGCGTTGAACACCTGTTGCTGGAATGCAAGGGGTATCCAAGGCCGTGGGCATGCGGGGGAAATTTCACAGGTGATGTTACATGGCACTGGGTCCTGCAAAGCTATGTGATGCAGCCGAAGTCCAGTGTCCATGTGGGGTTTTGCAAGCCAGGCATGGAGTTCACTGTTCATTTTCTGTGCATCCGACATTGCGTTGTAATCCAGTGTTGGAGCTATAGTGACTGATGCCACACAAGAGAGAGAGTATCCGCAACTGCATTGTCCTCCCCGGCGATGTGGCAGATGTCCATCATGAATTGGGACAGGAATTCCAACTGATGGGCCTGCAGCGGAGATGACGAGTCACTGGTATTTTGCAATGCAAAAGTCAGTGGCTTGTGTTCCGTGAACAGCACGAAGATGCAGGCTTCAAGCATATGTTTGAAATGCTTTACGGCAGAAAAAGCAGCCTGGGGCTCGCAGTATTAGGTAGTGTAGTGCCGCTGGGTCTCGCTAAACTACCGAGATAAAAAAGACAGTGGCTGCCAGTGAACATTGGCAAGTTGATTAACCCACCCATGGCGAAATCAGAGGCATTGATCATGAGTGCAAGCGAGGCATCTAGTAGTGGACTAGCGAGGGTAGCCGCGGTGCAGAGCTGCTGTTTACAACTGACAAAATCTTGTCAAGGCGCGTATCATTCTCCGTGCAGTTGTTGTTATCCTTTCCGCGGAAGGGTAGCATGACTCGTGCCAAAAGGATACGAAAACAATAAATATAAGGACAGCCATTCCTATTGCTCCTTCTTACAGCCCTTCCCTATGTGGGATATTCCAGTGGCAGCCGGGAGCTAGGAGTGCCCTGTTAGTTGTCCCTTCTCTTTGCCTTACCTTTGTAATGTTTGTGTTTTCGAGAAGATAATTATAAGAGAAGATCTTTGTGTTAATATTTATATATATTGTTTCCTTGCTTTACATATGATTATTAACCTTTTGCATTGCTTATTTTTTGTTATATAGTTGAAATTATATGTCATATAGCTTCCTAGTTAGGATGTATGATGCCCCGCCCCACCAGTTGGTGGCGCTGCTGTGTATCCTGGTATTATTTCTTTTTGCTCCTTACCCTAGTCTGTGGTTAGTTTTTTAGGTGCCATCTTGTTTTTTGTTCCCTTTGTTCATTATTGCTACTGTTGCCACCCGGGCAACACTTAGTCCACATGATGGACCATTTAATGATTACTTATTGATTATTGACTGCTTGTATAACCACACCATGCATTAAATGGTAAGAACAGCTATATTTGGCCTCTGATAATCTTCATTTTTGTTTGAAGCTCAGCAAAAATGCTTCCAGACTGCCTCTGCTACCAACAGTTGTGTCAGCTGTTTTGCAAATATCCTCAGCAGCGACGGGAATATGGTTAACCAGATCAATGGTGCTGAAAATAGTACCGCTTGCTAGGTGGTGGGTACAGTCCTGAATGTGGGGGACAGGGTATCTGTCAGGCACTGTAGATGCATTAAGACGATGGCAGTCCATGCACGGACGCCAGGTGCTATCCTTCTTGGGTACCATGTGAAGTGATCTAGCCCAAGAGCTTTTGTAAGGGCGACAGATACCTTGCTTCATCATCTTAGCAATTCGGCTTTTGCAAGGTAATCTGTCACGGGAAAGGCGATAAGGTTTATCAAACACTGGTGGACTTTTGGCTTCCATGTGGTGTACCACTGAGTGCTTAGCATTGCTGGAAATGGACATGATGATGATTTCTGGTAACTTGCTGACCAAAGCAATGACCAGTGACAATTCTGAATCACCCGGAGGTCAAGGGAGTCTACCTTCGCAATTGAACTATGCCCGAAAAGTGACGTGACACCATCCCTAAGTCCCCGAGCACGACGAAGGTCCACCAGGAGTTGTAAATTCCTCAAGAAATTCGCACCCAGGATGGATTTATCAACATCTGCGATGATGAATTTCCATTTAAACTCACAGCGTAGCCCGAGATTCACCATATGTGTCATATTTATAGATGACAGAACTACCAGCTGCCGATAGGGTCAGACTGCTGGGAGACTGCTGGTCACTTAAAGAGGGAGGTGTGACTGACACATTGACACCGATGTCGATAAGGCAACACCAACCGGTGGTTTTGTCCAATAGGTAGAGGCATTCGAACCCGCCAAGTTCGTAGGTATCAAGGTGGGGGTTAACATCAGATGGGCCATTACCACAGGCATGAACTTCCTGCGGCGGCCGTGCTAGTTTTCTGACTTTTTAAAGGCGCAAGGGTTGGTGCTGCACTGAGCCTGGCTGCCGAATGTGGTGTGATACTAACAAATATCACTCGGTTCGTTAGGCAAGCCATTTCTACTGCATTGCGGTACATGTGATCATAAGCGTCCACAAGAGGCACGTGAATTGAGGTGGTAGCTGTCATCCTGGGTGAAGAGCACGTAGATTGCCCGCATGCGGTCCGCTATTGTAGGTTCCGTGCTGGACGATGCGGCCACGGCAGGTGCGGGGGCACTATAGGTGAAGGGGAGATAGCATTCTTCAACTAGGCAGCGATGTCAGAATTGATATGCTAAAAGGCAACAGGGCAATCAGTTTCATTGTAGCGAAAGGCGCAAGACCCATCCTGATGGCTGTCAGAAGGATGGATGTTGAGGACGGATTCTGGGAAATCCAGGGATTGGGCCCTGGCTTGCATGGCAGTTAGAAACTTGCCGGTTTGCGGTCACCTATTTATAGACGACTGGCAATGTCCAAATTGGGACGACTGAAGTCTGACTCCTGGAATCGACTAAGCACATAGTTCTTCAGTGCAGCGTATTTGTCCATTGCGGGAGGATCTAGCACAATATCCACCACCTTCTTGAAGATTTTGTGTTCTAGCCCCCTTAGTCAATATGGTTACATTTGTGTACGTAACATTTAAAACATAATAGCACTTTAGAAAATGGACGTTTGGCTGCACTGCTTCGCTTTCATGTATAGAGAAAAACCCCGTCTTTCAAATGCAGGCATTGAGTGCATCCTAACGTTATTTTTTAGGAAATTATAGCATTTTGAAAACATAGAGCCACATAGTCAAGAAATTAGTGGCAATAGGCCTAAAACAAAGTTGTTTTTAATGAATTTTTAATACTTTGAAGTGAATTTTTTACATCTACCTAATAAATAACATCATGTAGATTAAAAAATGTCATAATTAAATTAGATTTTACAAATTATGCCATTGTTTCGAGATGTTGACATTTAATTGAGTCATTTCGTAAAACTTAATTGTCATTAAAAATTGTGGAAAAATTCAGAAAACATACTAATATTATGTTGTTTCATTTTTCTAAGTTTCAAAAATGTAGGTTAAGTGAATCATAATGCTTAACTGAGGGGGCTATGGTTGATATTGTGTGGTCAAACTTTATTGCATCCTTTAAGATACCGGCCACACAGAAGCAGGATTCCAGCTTGAGGAACCATCCATCAACATCGCTGGGCCAAAATAAATGGGGGCGGGCAAAAGGCAATGCAATGAATCTCACGGTTGGCACATGGTGCTACGGTCGCGATGCTGGTTCATGGCATGTCTTCCTTAACTTTTGCTCCGGGGGTTTCAGCGGATTCGAGGCCGCAGCGGACTGCCCCTTAACACGAAAACAGTGCTTGGCAGATAATACACCCAATCTTCCATGATTTGCATTGCACCGAAGAAATGCAGGGAAGCCAAATAACGATATCAAGGCTCTTACTTTCGGTACTACCTATAGGTGTACAGAAAGTCAGGTGCCAAATTGTCTGTGCTTTTAGCCGGTATTTGTGGAGTAGAAATGGTTAAAGAACACGTGGGCAGAAATGTTTCTTTAATGAACAAAGCACATTTATTGCAGATGACTTTTCTGACATTAATCAAACAAACAATAAATTATCATATCAATTGCAATTCAAATACTGGGATGTTTTTGGTCCAGGTGTCGTGCACGAATGCTGAAATGTGCAGGCGCCTCATCATGTTGGAACATCATGCGCTATATGACATCTAAGGGCACATCATCTAACAAGTCCGGCATCACCCCTCATATAAACGTTACATAATGATGACCTGTAAGACGAGATGGTAATGTAAGGCATCAAAGAATCTCTGGTGTTGCCTGCCAGCCCATATGTTGTCCATAAAACGTTGATGATGCATTCATGGGTAAAGTGCATGTAGATTGTGCTCACACCACTTGTGCATGTTGTGAACTTTAAAAATCCCATCCCTGCTGAAGGAGGCCTCATCCGTTAATAGAATAGACGATTGGAAGTGTCTTTATTGCAGCACCGTATGTAACATTCACAGAACTCTGCTCTGGGTCCACAGTTATGTTTCAAGAGTGTTTGTTGTATGCAAACAGGTTGTTGTCATGAAGCACAGCCCATACACGCATGCGAGGAACACTCATTGTTTGAGCTACTGCTTGTGTGCTGGCTGACGGATTGTCTTAAAGTCGCCTGAGAACCTCTTCAAATGCTACTGCAAGTACATACATCCTTGCTTCAACAGCATCATTTCTCACCTGCACAGATCCAGTTTCACGCAAGAGGCCATCAACCGCTGCAAATGCTGAACAGGAAAGTTAGCACAGTTGCAGTAATGACCGTTAAGCTGCTTGTGCAATACCTCTAGTTTCTCCATAAATGAGGTGCATGTCGGCATATTCACCAAATGTAAATGGTTCTTCCATAGTGTTTAAGATAGACAACAAGACGGCCGAAAGGGTGGCCCGCGCTTTTATCGTAGGATGGGTCTCGCTCTTTGAGGCGCCTGCCCACATCACATCGGACCAGGGGCGACAATTTGAGTCCGCATTAATCGCGTTGTTAGCAGCACTGCTGGGCGCAGAGCGGAGTTGTACGACGCCGTATCACCCCGCGGCAAACAGGATGGTGGAACGCTTTCACCAGACACTTAAAGCTGCCATCGAGTGCCACGCAACAGATTGGTGGGTTGACGTTCTCCCTATCGTTCTACTCGGTATCAGGATGGCGGTCAAAGAAGAGCTGGAAGTCTCCATCGTGGAGATGGTCTACGGCACCACCTTGTGGCTTCCCAGGGAATTCTTCGAGCCAGGCGTGGTCGCGGTCGACCCAGCCAACTTTGCTGGCAGACTACGAGACTGTATGGAACAGTTGTAGCCAACTCCAGGCACAGCACATGGGCACGCGCCGTCTTCATGCCCGCGGACCCCGCGATGGCGACACGTGTTTGTGCATCACGATGCCATCTGCTGCCCTTTGCAGCAACCTTACGACGGGTTGTTTGAGGTGCTTGCATAGCAGGGGAGAACTTACACCCTGCTGGTTCAGGGCAAACGCACGACCATCGGCATAGACCAGCTCAAGCCAGCCTTTCGACTAGCCGACGCCGCGAACGATGCGGCCATCATCCCACAGACACAACCAGCTCCGCAACTTGAGGATGTTGGTAGCAGAGGGCACAGTGAAAGCGCTTAGGCACTGAGCAGGCAGAATAAAAACAAGTTGCCAAAGCTCTCAGCTGACACTATTTATTGCTGGTCATTCATGGAAACAAATAGGTTACTCACTATTAATTAAAACATTCATTGAGTATTCCCAAACAGCGTGTAGGACCCATGGTCCATGGATGCTGCTAGCTCAGCAACAGCAGCTCTAGTGGGACAAAAAACCAGAAGGCGCTCAACAAAGAAAAACCTAACACAGACTAGGGTCAGGTGCATAGCAAAAAAGGGTTGACTACAGCATCACCAACCCTAACACTAACTAGTGTCAGGTGCAAACCCAACAAGATCAACAAAGCACACTGCAATGCCACCAACTGGTGGGGTGGAGCACCATAAAACAAACCCTAACTAGGTTATCAGATATACATATGATCCTAACTATTAAAACAAAGGCAATGCAAGGACAAAAATGCGCATTAGGATCTATATGTAAAAACATAGAAACATATAAAAAGATACCACACTTGTATATCAATAAAGCAAAACAATAAACTTCTCTCGTTGCCATTAAATAAAACTAGACAAGAGAAGGGGCATCACATAGGGCACTCAAGGCTCCCAGCTGCCACCGGATTATCCCACATAGGGAGATGCTCAAAGAGGAGCCCAAGGTATGACCTTTCTTAAACCAAAAAATTGTTCTTATGTTTTTTGACCATCTTTTGGGCACAAGCCATGCTACCCTGCCGCAGTAAGGATAACATGCTACCCCGTAGCGTGGCTTTACCTGGCCGAAAGGACTTCACCGGCACCTTAAGTACATGGTAAGAGTCTTAAATTTGCAGGCCGAGAGAGGTTTTGTCAAAACGTCCGCAAAGTTACATTTGGTTCCGACGAAGTGTAGTCGGAATAAACCCCTTCTAAAATTGTCCCTGACAAATCAAAGCTTCATTACAAAATACTTTGTCGTGTTGTTCTCGACTTCTTTCTTAATAGCGTGGATTGCCGATTCGTAGTCGAGGAACAAGTCTGGTTCCTGGATGGGATAGGGTAATACGGTTTCTACCTCCTCCAGGAATATGCACATCCAAAGTAACTCTTTCACTAGGTCGACCAAGGCCATCAGTTCGGCCTCCATGGTCGACTGCGCAATCATAGTCTGACGCGAAAACCTTCATGACACCGGGGACTGGCCGATCATCACCAATACGGCCAAGATCAGAGTACGCCCTGACCTTGGCATCATGGCTTCGAATGAGCACTAGACCTTTATTTTTGGTCTGGTGAACATAATTCACCAAGTTCTTTACCTGATACCAGGCCGTCATAGAAGGCGAACTACTATACTTAGCTAAAGTATTCACTGCGACCAATATATCAGGTTGAGTCATCCTGGCTAGATACAGCAATGAGCTGATCATGCTCCGATATGGATACAGAATCGCATCCCCCACACAAGTCATCAGTTCATGGGAAAATACGGTTCCTACTCGGAGTGGTTCCTTTGCGTGTCTCATCGGGATCATGTCTAACCTCCTGCTAAGAGCGTCGATGTACGGCGTCTGGTGCATGGTTACGCTCCCGTCAAAACGGTCCTGCTCAAATTAAATACCTAGGAAGGTTTGTACCGGGCCTAGAACCTTTAGATCATAGACACGGGACAATCGGTCAACTTCCTCGGTAATCACCTTTACTGTCCTTCCTAGAATTAATAGATCATCCACGTAGACCATGACCAGAGCGTCCCACCGGAATCGATAAACGCACTTAACACTGTCAAGTGGGATAAAGTCTTGACGTTGCAATTCCTCATGCAACGCCCTCCACCAGCAACGACCTGCTTGGTGTAGGCCATACAAGGACTTGTTCAGCCGCCAGACACATCTGCTGGTTTGCGTTGCCCCTGGTGGCGGTTCCATCAGGATGGGTTTATCAAGCGTGCCGTAAAGAAAGGCACACTTGACGTCAAGGTGGCAAGTAACCCAAGCACGACTACACCGACGATGGTGAAAGTAATCACCGGGTTGTATACCTCCATGTAGTCCCACCCCTTACGCTGTTGAAACCCTTTGGCAATGAGACGGGCCCTGTGTCGGACAACTGCGCCTTTCGAGTTTCTCTTATGGGCATATACCCAGCTACAGCCACGCTCTTTAAGGACCTGCAACTCGTCCTTCATCGCTTCCTGCCATTTATCGGCATCCGGGGCTGACATCGCCTCTTCATACGTGGAGGGTTCCGACTCCACTACCACTAGGGCCTCAGCAGCAGGAGTAGCGGGATCTGAGGGTCCAGGAGCCTGTTCATCGGGAACTTTAGGTTCCGATTTGGGCACCTCGTATCCTTTTTGTCCGACGGGGCAATTTTGATCTCTTCCTGAAAAGTATTTTGAGGGGAGAAGTTAAAGATGTCCATATTGCATGGGAGGTTTCCTTTTTGACAAAAGGTGGTAACCTCCTACTTTTTTTAAAACATGTATCCCGATACAGGTAATACACGTCCACGCGATTGCCCTTCGTGCGAGGTTTAAGCTCTCGCATCCAGACCATCGAAGATACCTTTGATGTCGTCGGTTGGTCCTGCATCAACGGTTGTTGTTGAGTATTGTCCGGGTCACTACGAGCAGGAACAGTCGGGTCAGTCTGGGGAGCTTTTAAAGGATGTCCGTCTGGGACATCGCATCCAGGCTCTGGCACTTCCATTCCAGAGTGCGGTTGTTCTTCAGGGACAGTCCCAAAACCCCCTTCCAGTACCTTGGCATCACTAGACTCAAAGACCTTGTCAGTGATCAGGTCATAAAAACGGTACCCCCTAGTGGTCTTTGCGTAGCCAATTAAAATCCCTGATTGTGAAGTGTCTCCGAGCTTCCCCCCACGCTGGGCTGGAGAAACGAACCCATAAACCCTGCTCCCTACCTTTCGGAGGTAAGACAGGTTCGGTGTTTACCCCCACAGGACTTCATAAGGGGTTCTCATAGACAACATCCGTTGGGGCAGTTGATTTTTTAAATACACAAACGTCCGGAGGAATTCTGCCCAAAAGCGAGGGGCTAACCCAGAGTCTTTCAACATGAATCGAATAGCCTGCAGCACCGTTTGGTTAAAGCGTTTGGCCACGCTATTCATGAGTGGGGCGTGGACATTTGCACGCATATGCTTTATGCCCTTTTCGGCATAAAACCTCTCAGACGCTTTAGAACAGAATTCTGTCCGGAAGGCCTTCACAATGTTGCCGGTCTGCTTCTCCATTACTGTTATGTAGGTGGACATGTTGTCCATTACTTGATCCTTCGTCTGCAAAGGGAACACTGAGCACCATAAGAAAAATCGACAACCTGCACTGGACGGGTAAGGGGTTGGTCCCCATACATCTGCATGTGCCAGTTTCAGCGGTGCCTTCGTGTAGATTTTGTCCACAGCCGGATGAGTCGGACGGCGCATCTTGCATCGGAAACACGTCTCACAACTTTGCGGTTGCTTCTTAAAAACAGGTAAACCGCGAAAGTGCAAAGACTTGGCCATCTCCAAAATAATCTGTTGGGATATATG
>JAQGBX010007937.1:0-10973 GCA_034698745.1 Megaphyllum sjaelandicum
GGCTGCTTGGTTAGTAATAGATATGTTCTTAGCTAAAGCGCCGTATTTTTACTAATGTTCTTTCAGGGGCTTTGCTAGTATAAATGGATTTATCAATTTTTTACTACCCAGAAGCCATTGCTTAAAAACAAAAGGCCAATTTTTCTATTAAAGATGCAAAACGTTTGATTATTAACGATGAAGTGATTAAACGACGAGTTTGTCGTTTCTGTTAAATTTTTTAGAGGACAAAAATCAAATTTAATTGTTAAAATGTTGTATTTACGCTGTATTCAAATACAGTATACAGTTTCTGCGGCTATGCATGATTAATGCATTTTTCTTTAATTTAATAGGCATTTTAGACCTAATTAAACTCGTTTTTCGCCGTTTTTAAAACGTTTTTCGGATTTGATTTTTAACATGATGCGAAAAATTGATATCCTCCAAAGTGTTCGATTTTAGGCTCATTCGATTCGTCTTGACGCTGAGATTCCAAAAATGTTTAAAAAGACGGCGACAAACGAAAAATGCATTTTAAAGTAACAAAAAAAATGCAATACAGCAACTGGAGGACTTTTGTATCACACTGTATAACTGAATGGGATCGTTGTTTGGTTAGTAGTAGAAATGTCTTTAGCTAATGCGCCGTATTTTTAATGAAGTGCTTTCAGGGAATTTGCCAGTATTCGTATTAATGGCTTCAATTTATGCTACCCAGAAGCCATTTATCAAAAACAAAAGGCCAATTTTCCTATTAATTTAGGTGCCGTCCATAATTTACGTAGACAACCAAGAGAGGGAGGGGGTTCTCGTGATGTACACCATTGCCCACCTAAGGGAGAGGGTTATATTACAAATACCTGAAATTTAACAGGTTCGTTACAACCATTAATAAATCAGGGTACCTCCAGTTCTGGAAAGGGAAGAATAACTTTAGTTTAAAAAGTCAGGGAAATTCAACGTGGGCATTTAGTTGCGATCCCATTTTCCAAGTACAAATTTGCAAAAAATTTCCACGTTTTCCGAGGAAAAATTTGAAACATTTCCCTACTTTTTCCGAGGACAAATCTGCAAAATTCGGCAGGTTTTTAGAGTACAATTTTGCAAAATTTTCCACGTTTTCCGAACCTCCAACTGCTCCAAGGACAAAATGGCAAACATTCCCAGGTTTTCCGAGTGCATATTTTTAACATTTTTCAAAATTGTTGTTAGCAAATTTTCCAAAAGATTTTCCTTTGTCGAGCAAAACGTTCGATTATTAACGATCGTGTGATAAAACGATGGGTTTGTCGTTTGCGGCTATGCATGGTTAATGCATTCTTTTTTAATTTAATAGGCATTTTAGACCGATTAAACTCGTTTTACGACGTTTTTTCAACATTATTCGGATTCCAGGCGTCGAAACGAATCGAATGAGACCAACATTGAGAAATTTGATTTACAGTGTATTTTGCGCGGAAATAAAAGGTTGTACGATTTTCTCGATTTTAGTATCATTCGATTCGTCTCGACGTACATATTCCGAGATACGTTAAAAAAAACGGCATTAAACAACTATAAAATATCAAAAACTGAATTTAAATTCAGATAAAATACGTTGTCAAAATCGCCGTTTTTTTTTAAAAGTTTTTCGGATTTGATTCGTCGATACGAATCGAACTAGACCAAAATTAATAAAATCAGACAACATTTTTGGATAAAAAAAAGGTAAGGCTATATACCCTTTGGTTTTTTTTTTTCGATTTTGGCTGGAAAATAATATCCTCCAAATCGTTCGATTTTCGGCAAATTCGATTCGTCTCGACGCTGACATACCAAAAACGTTGAAAAAAACGGCAAAAAACGAGTTTACGAGGTCAAGAATGCATTTCAAAGTTTCAAAAAATGCATTCAAAACATAACCTATGTATATGATATGCTAAGCAATGAAGCAAGGGTGGCCTTTTGCAGCACACTGTATAATACTTATATAAAATCATTTTTCGACCCCTTAAACTCGTTATACGCCGTTTTTTCAACGTTTAACGGATTTCTCTCGTCGAGACTAATCGAACGAGCCTAAAATCGAAATAATCGGAAAACATTTTTATATCGGACCAAAAAAAAAAGTTAAGGGTTTAACCTTACATGTACCTTTTTTTGGCCTAAAAAAAATGTTTTCCGATTTTTTTCGATTTTAGGCTCATTCGATTCGTCTCGACGCTGAGATTACAAAAACGGCGAGAAACGAGTTTGAGGTCAAAAATGCATTTAATACTATGCAAGCAGGACTTTTGCAGCACACTGTATAATTCGTTTTCAAAATCATTTTTCGACTCCATAAACTCGTTTTACGCCGTTTTTTCAACTTATTAACGGGTTTCTCTAGTCGAGACGAATCGAACGAACCCAAAATCCATAAAATCGGAAAACATTTTTTTTTTCGGACCAAAAAAAAGGTAAGGTCTTTTGCTTTTTTTTCGATTGTGACCGGAAAAAATGATATCCTCCAAATTTTTCGATTTAGGCTCATTCAATTCGTATCGACGCTGAGATTCCAAAAATGTTGAAACAAACGGCGAAAAACGAATTTATTTTAAAGAGGTCAAAATTGCGTTTCAAATTTGCAAAAAATGTTTTTCAATCGTAACCTATATATATATACATATATATGATATGCTAAGCAATAAAGCAAGGGGTTGGACTTTTGCAGCCCCCGGTATATTCGAGTAAGTTCGTTAATTAATTAGCGGACTACATAGCTAATGAGAGTATGGTCATCCATAAACTCTAGAAATCCCCTGAAAGCGCTATTTTTTAAAATGTAATGTTACGGCGCTTTAGCTAAAAACTTGGCCACCGTGGTATACATGTACTCATAGGCTTAAACAATCAACCTCTGTAACCATTTACGATAACATCGAGATTCGATGTGATTTTACATGTACGTGTTTTATGTACATCACTACAATCTAAGTGTTTACATGTTCTTTGCTTCGTTCATCGGGTTTCATCGTGCATGTAAGCGACGTGTTACGATCTTGCTGTTACTTTTTGTGCAGCATGCACTATGCCTAGGTGACTATTTTGCTAAGTAGATTCAGCTAGTTCATTACCTATTTGTCTTATGTACAGTATTCGTGTTAAGGAACTTTTTGAATTTTCCATATTTTCTGATCTCTTTTAGGCAGCCATCAACTTTTCGTAAATTTCTGTACTGCCTAGCTTTGTTAGTATGGATTACGGTTTATTGCAATCTGCCATAGACTTCCATGGTAATCAACTCGTTGAAGCTTTAAAATCGGAGCAAGGAGATTCTTTCGTTTCAAGCGCTTGCGTTACTAATGCTCAAGATAAAACTGAAACTGTAAAGCACTGGTAATTTAGCTTGCGTTTTACTTTCCATATCTTTGTGAAGATAATCTCGTTAAAATATATAACTTGTTATTTATTAATTTGCAGCACACTGAGCAATGACAGAAAAGAAACGTTGGTTTCTTTTATTGCTCAAAAAGCAGATATGCTCTTTAAAAGGCATAAAATGACGGTTACCCCTCCATTGAAGCCAGATTATGGTGAAAAAGGTGAATGCATGTTTTGTGAATGTTTCCAAATCTTGAGTGATTGTGTCTTTGTTTTTCAGTATGTTACCCTTAGGCCTACATGATGCATCATTTTCACCCATTAATACCACTTCATTGTCCAGCCAACTTTATGGCTATAATTGATGCTGTACTCTAATTGTTTGCCTAATATATAAACACACATGTACAAACTATATATTCAACTTAGTACCCTACTATCAGTAAATGAATAACATGTGGTAGGGGGTGTAATCCATCAACCCAAATCATTCGGTAGTTACCACCGCATTAGTGTGGACCCCAACTTCATTGCTAAATTGAATTTCGTGAAGCTTATGGCTATCCTTTAAAAGAGAGTTCCAACGTCTAATGGCAAGCAAGAAATAAGACTATTAAAAGGGATCCGAATGGGCTCGGAGTACCATAAGTGGATTTTAATGAAAGTTTCTACCACCTCGGTGGTTAAACGTTTAAAGATTCCCTCCACCATACTTGAATTACCAGACAAATTTTTCAAACTGGATTTCTTATATATATATATTTATATACTGTATTATAATTTAACAAAATAGCTCATTCTTTCTAATTTTTGATTAAATTACATGTATATGTATAATTAATATGCCCATTTAATGTCTAGACTACTGTGCAGTGATGCCACCTTTGGAATGCTTTATGGAGATGAATGATGAGGCTCGCAAGATGCATTTTTACGAAGTATGGTTATATGTTATGATGTGTTTGTTTGAATTATACCACAGGTTGGATTCAATATTTTATTACTTGTTGTGTTCCAGAGTTTGGAAAAAGGGGATGTTATTATTGGAATGGTTTCCGCAAAGCACACTCGAGGCTTAATCATAGAATTATTGTGTGTGAGTGTGGGGAAGATTCGTTATATCCATGACTTGAACCTAAAGGTTTGGCTTTTTGTAACTGATATTCACGTTGATTTCACCATATTTTACTTGAAATGTCTTCTGTTTTTTTGCTATATGAAGTGCTTTTGCAACTCTCATCAAATCCCAGTCTTATCGGTTCATGAAGATCCGCTAGAATCCTATCGCTCTGGTGATCTAATTCAGGGTAAATGACTAAGATCGATTCCTGAAAGTGTCTTATGTTTATTCCTAATTAATCATTATCATTAATGCTACTTATAGGATTGGTTTTAGACGTGCAACCAGAATTAGAAAAAATTTACATTTCCATGAAAGATGTTCTTTTGCCTTCTCATTTGCAACAACAGCAGATCAAATTGGGAATCATTACTGATGATGACTTTCCAATTCATTACAAGTGAAAATATTCGAATAATTTACATCCACCTGGTGAATTATTTAGTTCTGTGTAAATTATTTAATGCAATCGTTTTGCTTCTCTTAGGCGATTACTTAAATTGCGAGGTGATGAAACGTATGAAGAAAAGTTAGAAAATACACTTGGTTTCATGAACCCCAGTATTGTGTCGCACTTAAGCAGCAAGATGGGGATCAGTCTAAAGCGTTCAGAATCATTGATGAGAGGACTTCATAGGTAAAAGTTTACATAAATCACCATACAAATTACATTTTGGTGTAATCTTAGAAAATGAAAAACATGCTTTATTATGCATCGGTGGCAATTATGAAATGATATTAGTAATATCAATATTTAATTTCAACAGAGTTGAATATGCGAAGGAGGATTATTCAACCGAAATTTACAAAGTCCAGTGCGCTAAATGGGCTTATAAAAGGTAATTCTTAACAATTTTTTTTCATCACTAATGTAAATTCAGGGAATGATACATATAATCTCTTAATTCTTTTAAATAGTGTGAAGCAAGGCGTCCAATTCTTTAAAGCGGGCAACACAGTTGAAGCTTTTCAGTGCTTGAACAAGGCACTACAAATCGATCCGCTTAATGTTGAAGCTTTGGTTGCACGAGGTGCTTTGTGAGTAATTTTAATGTTTACCGGATTTGCATCTTTGGGCTGTGTATATTTTTTTGTTGTCTCTTGCAGATATGCAAATAACAACAGCTTTTCACGTGCCATAGACGATTTCAACAAAGCATTGGATTTAAATCCACATCATGTCAATGCTGGCAAATTTGTAGTGGAAACACTTGTTGCATTTGGAAAACAGTGAGTATTTGGTATCTTAATGGAAGTTTCCATTGAGTTAAAACAATCACATATAAATGAATCATAGGTATAATTGAAAGATTTGATGCTTCTATTGAAGAGTCATTGCACTCTTGATTCTTGGATTGTGCTTTATTAAAATTTCTATGTTTAAAATTTTTCGAGTAAAAATTCTATTATGGTGATTAACAAATATTTTCATAATATAGGCCTACTTGTTTTCTTTACATATTTATTTTAGTTATTTTATTTTTTGTTTATTAGACTTGAAGAGCAAAGCAGTACAGATGAGGCAATCAAGTGCTACCAGAAAGCATTACTGCTCAATCCAAATCATTCGGAAGCCATGTACCATATGAAGAGCTCTCAGAAAAAGGCTGCTAAACAAGAAAAAGAAAAAGCCCGGGTGAGTCTTTGATTTTCGGTGAAGTATTTGTTATTAGGGTTTTTTCACTTCAGCTAAATTTTTTATTGTGTCGAGCATGGCACCAGATGGATATGCAAATTTCTATTGTATCTCGTATGCATGCCATGTGATAATACATATAAGCTCAAAACAAGTTTGATTTTGTTTAAATCTATGTTTATTGGACTTTTCTATAGGATACGTTTATTTGAAATACTGTATCTATAGAGTTTAAAAGTTTTGTGTTAATTAAGTCTTTGAATAACTTTTAAGGAAAACTACTCCTGCAGACCATCTTTGAGTTTTTATTTAAAAATTCATATGTAATGGCAATGTCCACTGTTTTTCAGTATCTTGAACAGGTCTTTAGACTTTTTTACAATTAGAAAATCATACTAGGTGCCATGCTTGTATTAATTGTATTTTTAAAAGTGTGATGCGCTAGACTTAGATCTGTTTGAATGCTTATTTTCTCTATGGACATGTCTTGCAGTCTTTGGTATTCCACAGAAAAATAAAGTTTGTGTTCTGATGAGGATTTTTTATTTTCATGTTTTACAATCATGGAATGGATTATCGTCTTCCATCCAACTCGAACATCTAATATCTATACTTACAATACTGGCTATTGTTGTCTGTCAAACTTTAAAAAATGGCTAAATATCTACCACCAATCTACACGAAACCTTTCAACTATTCGTACTGCCGTACCAATGCTACAACACTAATTCGTCCGTTTGGTAATGGTAAAATTGCTCACACCGATTTTGCTAAAAATCCTCCTTATATTGGTTTGTACGAAATTTGCCGTTTAATTTCCGGCTGTATTGGTAATCGTTCCTGGCCTAACGTGTAAATACCACTGTTTTCATCCCTTGGCTACCATGCTTATCGTTTTATTTTTTTGTAAAGCAACTTACTCAAGATGCTGAAGCTGTAAGTAAAAAGCATGCCGTAAATGAAGAACAGACAGTTTCTGGTACTAAACAGAAGTTAAAGCAACTTCTTAACTTGGAAAAAGAAGGAAAAAATGTGTAAGTAACATTAAATACATTGAGCATGAATGCTTGTCAGTTTTCATTCTTTTCTGTCAAAATTGCAGTTTCACCTATCCTTCGATCCAGATTCTAGAACCTCTAGGTGTGACATTTCTCAAATCTTAATCATTTTCAATGCGATTTTAACAGTATGATGGGCATCCTTATATGCAATGGTTTGGTTTTTAAATTCAGGGTAAAAATCGGACAGTTCTGTCACTTTTACCTTGAATGTTCTTCATTAAGAGAAAATTTAAAAATGGGCACTGCATAATTATAAACTCCAAATTAAAGTCGAGTTTGAGATGTTGGTATGCAGCTGGCTAATAAAATTTACAACTATTTTTGACATATTTTTTTAAAAATAAAATACCGAAAATGCCACAAAAAATAAACATGGATTGGTTTCCTTCGTTTTCAGAATTATTAATATTTATGACAAAATTAATTATAACAAGGCCATGTTTATGGCCTGCGATATAATCGGGCTGTATTTGCCATTTAAAATCTTGATACATTCTCTATTTTTACTGGCACAATTACGTGTCTTCTTATCTCCCAACTAGTGTCTTAGGATTTCAGGATGATTTATAAAAATGCTGGACAATTTTTTTTTCACAATCTTTTCAGTAACAAAAGAAGACGACACTTTTCATCATCATCGTCATCATTAACTTGCTCAAGTACAACTTCAAGTTCCAAGAGCACCAGTTCAGCCGAAAGGTTAGTATTTGTATTCAGTCATTCTGGTTGTTCTACATCCTTCACTTGTCGTATTGATATTTGTAATGACTTGTTAATGTATAAATGTCGCATTTTAATACATGTGAATAATTGTTCCTCTAACATATCATCTTTTTTGTCTATACCTCAAATTTTTCAAAATATGACTAAACATTATAAAGCTGGTGAAATGTTTCAATACTGACAAGGATTGTAAACATGTATTGTTGTTTATATCAGATATATTCATTACAGGTTTAGTGTTTGTCACTCTTGAGTCTTTAGGAAAAAATTCATTTGGAGACCAATCTGATATTTTTATTTATCATTTTTAATTTGCAGCTCTCGTTCTCGCTCTAAGAAAAGAATAGAGCACAATAGATCTACGAGCATTTCCTCTCAATCGGACAGCTCGGTCAGCACAAGCAGTGGCAGCTCAAAACACCAGTCTCGCGAACGTGATAGCAAGTCAAGGAGATGTACATCCAGAAGAATGTCTAAATCAAAGTGCACAGTAAAAAAAGTCTCTAATAAATTCTCATCAAAGAGGCATTTTGAAAAACATGACAGTGCTAAGAAACGTAGAAGGGTTTCCTCTGGAAGACACAGTAATAAAAAAGATGCCAAACAAACGAGGCACATTTCTAAACGGAAAAAAAGGAAGAGAAATAACTCTGAATCAGAAAGAAGTTCATCGAGTGGAAAGAGCAAGCATGTTTCACATCGTCGCAAATCAAATTCCAATAGCTCCAGATCACAGCCCACACCTCGTTCTATTTCTCAAAAACGTAGTGAAGAGAAAGGCAGCAATTCAAAAAATACGGTTAAATTAATTCATCGACAGGATTCCAAAACTAAGCAGGAATATCCACAGGTTGGGCAAACGGACAACAACAGTTGCGCTTCGGAAGCGTCATACAAATCGCGCTCGAGCGCTGCATCCTATGCCACTCATAAAGAATACTCTGGACAGCCTGGACGAAATCTGCTTGCATCCAAAAGTCAAGAGAAGGAGCAAGTTCAAGTTAACTTAAGTAAGTCTAAAGTTGAGGGTAGCTCGCAGTCCCGCTTGGAAGAGCTAGAATCCTTTTTGGCAAGCTTGAAAGCTGGTAAAAGCTCTACCCATCCAACTTTGAAAGCAGCAGTCAGAAAATAATTAACATGCTTGGTACATCTCAGTGAAATATGTTCGCAGGATGTCGTTAGGTTTCACCATATAACAATTATCGTACCTATATCGAGCTGTTTTAAAATGTTCCCTGATAATATTATAATACTTGTTTTGACACATATTTCAACAAATTGACCCATCCGAGACCATCAAGCGCCAAAGGGATATGCGTGCTATCCTACAACACGTGTCAGTTTGTGATAAGTTTTCAGATATTATTTGTCCAGAACAGTCAATAAGCACATACTGCAGTCGCCTTTTTTTAACTATAATGTTTACAATTTAATCAATTTAAATTCAGCTGTTGCATATGTATGGACCAAATTATACATTTGGTCTGGAATTGTGGTAAATAAAATTAATTTTGCCAAACCAATATTGGAATACTAGTGACCAAATATTTATAAATTGAAATCCAAATTTTAGGCCATGGTAGTGCAGTTTAATATTCTACATTATTATGATTTTGGGTCGTTTTTGTTCCACCCTGTAGTACTTGTATATGTCGCCTAAATTCGAAAATTTGATGAGAAAGGTCAGCGATGTGACGAATTTGTCCGCCACGACATGTACATATGTCCTTTTTAACGATATTTCTTAAATTACTATCTGTAAACATCTTGTAGTTTATAAATTTAAGAAATTTTCTGAAAGGGATTGTAGGTTGAAGTGCAAAACGAAATGATCTACAGTAAGTAGGCCTAATGAAGTCTCGAGTAGTCATTAAGTTTTGTCGTTTCATTTCTTAAATTGAATTGATTATCGCCGAATATCCATGTATATATTATTAAAATTCTTAGGGTTATCCAGTCGGTGAAACAAAAACTGCTGGTAAGTAAATGTATCTGTTAAAATCTGGTAAAAGCTGCTAAGTGTGGCTGCATGCATACATGAGTACCTTGTGTAAATCTAACATATGCATGTACTAGTACTTGTACAGCTGTACGTACAGTAGGCCTACATCACAGCTAAGAAGTACATGCATGATATACCGGCTAGCACACACTTTGAGAGTTAAATTTAAAGTGTTTTATACAGTAGATACTGTCCATGTTTTTATTTTTTTACATACACTATATAGGCCTACTAGAGAAACTCAAGAATGTAGTTCCAGCTAGACCAGCAGTTGTGGCAGTATTGGTAACCAATAGGGGTACTCAAAACTGTAGATTAAGGCCAGCAGTTAACCAATAGGGGTACTCAAAACTGTTGATTAAGGCCAGCAGTTAACCAATAGGGGTACTCAAAACTGCATGTAGATTAAGGCCAGCAGTTTTGCCTGCCTATAAGTGGTTTGAACTATTTTGCTGACCTTTACACGCGTTAATTGACATCTAGGTGTCAGCTAGGTCAAAGAATGCAGTATTCCTATTGGCAAAACGGAAGTACAGTCAACTGCTGGCACCAAGAAAAGCTGCCAGGCAAAAACCGTCGGCAGATTTTCTTGGTGCCAGCAGTTGACCGTATTTCCGTTTTGCCAACAGGAACACTGTATTCTATGACCTAGATGTCACCTATAGGTACGTGTCAACGCATGTAAAGGTCAGCAGACCAGGTCAAGCCACTTTATTACAGGCACAACTGCTGGCCTTAATCTACAGATTTAAGTAGCCCTACTAGGAATGACTGTATAGGTGCGTTTGAAGACAGCTAGGCTACATGTACAGCCCATGCAATCCCAATGAATTATGCCCTCACCATTTTAATACGTAACTCCAAGCTTGAATCCATATAAAACAGAAACGACTAAACAAAACTCAAAAAAACCAATTAAATGAAAACAATAGCTTGGTTATCTATCTCCTTAGTATTAATTATCACGTCTGATCGAGATATATTTTCAGTAGGTTCCAAATTAATTTCAGCAATTTTCACAAGCTAAGCACTTTGAAAAAATATTTGTCTCAATGAATTATGCACTTCTTAAACAAATGATGTACAAGTTGTACAAACTTACAAATC
>JAQGBX010007938.1:0-10972 GCA_034698745.1 Megaphyllum sjaelandicum
CCCAGAATGGCACATGGGTGCCCACTGGCTAATTATATAGCCCTCCGTTTGAAAGGAGTAAAAACATCTAATCTAATCTAATGCGGACCACAATCGCGCCCAAAATACTCATTCTTCAAATACCCAGATATTTCCACAAACGATTTAATCGAAACTAAAAGTTGCCATTTACGATTTCCAAACATTAAATTAGCCAAATTTAGTGCCAAAATGCAAATAAAACACATGCGATTTTGTAGCGTTTGCCCATTCGCCCGTGGCTGCGCAATGACGTTTACTACTTACGAGACTTTTGCAGCACCATTGCAATGTTTTGCCAAACTAAATTTCTCTTCTGTTTGTCTCTGTGTTCCCTCAGCGACGAATTGTACAATGTCGGGAATTTCTCGACTTCTCTGATCAAGTTTTCATCAAAACAAGAAGAGGTTTCCAGCACACATTCTACCATTGAATCCTCCATCTTGGAAATCAGGACTTTATCGAGTACTCCATCCTCATTGGTCGAAAAGGTCAGGTAACCAAACACGCGGCAATTTCGAAAATGGGTGCGAAACGAAAATATCAAAATGTTATGAACTTATGTAAACTTAAAAGTATGATCAAAATTTTAAAGAAAATCAGTGCTTACATTACCAACGCCTAAACAAGTCTTCTATTGTTAATTTTTGGCTTGGCAAACGTCTTTCGTCTAAAAGCAGAGGAGCACTTCTTCCTGATTAGTTTAGCATGACCAAAATGGTCACTGGTTTTCAGCCAATGAAGCTTGCGATCGAACGCGCGGCCATTCCAAAATGTTGTGCTGAACGAACGCACTGTGGCGAACGTAAGTGAGGTATGAAAACTATCAATATTATGAAAACTCGTATTTTTAGATGCAATATGAAAAGAGCAATGCAAATATATTCAAATTATTTAGTGTCTGTACTAATAATAATAATAATAAAAAAGATAACACACTGAACGTTCAACGTGAAAACCTGTCTTCTTTGGGTGATTTTGAAAATACCTCGAAATTTATTTAATATGTTAATTTTCCCAGAGAAGTAAAATTATAGTCGTTGATAAGATAATGATAACTTTAGTGCTGGTACAACTATTATCAGTATCTATAACTAACAAGCTGAGTCGCGTAACTTCCATTAATTGTGTTTCAAAATTTTCCAAATATGATTGCTAGAGATTTTCCTTTTTCCAGAGAATTCCAATTTTAGATGTTTACCCAAGATGTCGTTCTCGGTTATTTCGTTGCAGCAAGTTTTGCTTTGATGCTTGTTTATCTATTGAGATGTGTTTATAAACTTTGCGGTAAGGAAAATTTACGCTATGTTTACTTGTTTTTTGAATACATTTTTCAAGCATACGATGAAATAGCAAATAAATGATTTTAATTTAATGAAAAAAATCGTATCCTCGTCTGAAATGAAAATATGTACATGTAATACATGTATATTTGGACCATTGGAAATATCCTATCCGACCGATCGATAGTCGACCCCTTGGCCCGTCCTAACGGGAAAAAAGTCCCGCACAGGCGCGCATGCGTAGAAAGCATTGTTCGGACATGGTATGCGAAGCTTTGAGTAAAGAAGCGCAATCTGACACGAAGTTGAAGAATTAGTAACATAAAATCTAAAAGATAATGCTATCAAGATTAGGGATACTCAGGCAGAAGCTTTACGAATCGCATGTTGGAAACTATTAAGTCACGTATGAAAAATCTACACTCTCATTGGTTTCAAAAAATCACTAAGTTATCAGTGTTTTTAAATAAATGAATACATCGTTCATTCATTTCACACCAGTGATTGAGTACCCCATATATTATCATAGCCGAGTCGCGGTTTTAACGACGAGTAGGGATCCCAAAAAAGTTCTTAAAATTAGAAAGTTCCTAAATAAGAATAGCATTAAAAACGAAAAATGCAATTTGCACTCGACCACCTTTATACCATTACATTATTTGTTTGAGTTTTTAAAAATATCCCTAACACCAACCCTTTTCCAACCTATTTTTGGAAATTCTACGTTCCCTAGAACAGCCTAAAACTGAGCAAATAAACCTAGCGAATACATGTATATCGCCCTGTATGAGGAATTGAGTTCGTCTGGAAATAAGCTAGCACAAAATGTGAATTGTTTGCATTTGAAGTAGCACGTTTTAGTACCATGAAATTATTTCCTTTAATTATTTCATTACCTTCAAAAAATTGCAAGTTGATAAATCCAATTTTGTTAACATTTTCAAAGATATCGATGATACGACACGCTCCAAACAGATACATTTAACCAGAAGCCAAATCATGGAATTAGCTTGCAATATGGCAAAGGTTAGTGGATGAACTAGTACTGCAAAATCTGTAGAACTAGCAAGAACTAGCATTAACTTGATCAGATAATTTGGACAGATGTCAGCTCGTTATCCCGACAATGCACAGAAGTGCATTGATCTTGTTCAAAAGTATGATTTGGATATAAACTTTTTCCTGCCACAAGTAGGCTTGACTATATTTCTGGTAAGTCTTGAAATGAAGGAAGGTAATTATGCAATAACTGATTTCAACCTTGTCAATATTATTTATGAAAAATATTTCTGAACTAGTTTGAATGGTCGTTTCCTCACTTTTAACAGTTAGCTTTTTTTAAAAAAAAAGTTTATAACCTTGAAGTTTTATTCAATAATGTTCCTATCACGTTAAAAAAAAAGTAACCCATTTACCTAATTGAAATAAAAAAGTGATGAACTGATTATTCTTATCGATATCCCAGGACTAAAAATACTGAAATAGAACTTGTAAACCTTTGAGTAATTTGAGTAACATGCTCTAGATTAAAATACCATTTATGGAGACACTGTATATTTTATGCAATTTTCAAAACTATTCTGTTCTCTGAAAAACAAATGCCTAGAAGATCACTTATATATATAGATGTTTAATAATATAGTTTATATCAATTTACGAATATTTGTTTCTATTTTAATAGTAGACAAATATTTTTGGTGACATTTTCAGAGTTCATGCATTGGTGGACACAATAAACTTGTTCAAACACTTTTGGAAACCGGTTAGTTTTGGTTATATTCCACAATATTGAAAGTGCTTGTTTAGATTTCTCTTCTAAATTACAAATTTCTTCCCGTTTGTAACCATTTTCTGCATTTTTTGTAATTATTTTCAACTTTTCTTAAATATGTTGTGCCTTTCTGAAAGTATTGCCGGCATTTTCCACAGTTGTTTTCTGAGGGTTTTTTTGGAACTATTTTCTCGTCGATTTTTCATTATATTCATAAATTTGTAATTTAAAAGAACAGCAAATTGTTGCATTTCTGCGACGTTCTAAGTGCAATAATTTTGTTATTACGCTAGCATTTTAGAATAAGGAATATACAAGTTTTTAAAAAACGATCCATTTTATACATTTTTGCAAAAAAACGAGCTTGCCAAAAGCAAATTTTATTTTGCTACACCTACATTTTCTACTTCATTATGTCAATTTTTTCCAAATATTCTTTAAACTTAAGAAATACATGTCTTACTTAATGAAAACTTCTTTTTATCATCAATCTTTTAAAATGCCAAAATGGGCGCATGAAAACTAACTTTTAATGAAATAAAACATTTTTTTTAAATATTTAATATTAAGAAAATGCCGATATCAGTGTAAAAAGCAATGGAGGAGATTCACCACTGTACCTTGCAATCGCTGGTTATTTTCATTGGCCACATCGTCATTTCAAGATTTTTCGCCAACTGATCGATGCAGGTACCAAAATTTAATGTGTACCTTAAATAGAAAATAGGATTATCAATCGGAATGAGATCAGGGTTCCCCAGAAATTTCATTTTAAATTTCTTTGACTTTTCCAGGTTTTTAATCAAATTTCCCTGACCATATGTCAATGTTATCCACAATTTTGAAAAATCGGCACAGGCCAACATTCAATATTTTGCAAAATTCATTAATAAAAATTTTAAAAATTTGCACTGGGAAAATTTAGAAAAAAGGTTGAGAATTTTGAAAATTTCTATTGGACAACTGTTTAAAATTATACAAATCTGTACGCTGAAACAGCTGAAAATTTTTTAAATTTTTGCTGGAAAAGGTTGGACATCTTGTAAATTTATATTATGAAAAGTATGAAAAATTTTCCTTAAAAACTGCTGAATATTTTGAAAAATTCTGCACGGAAATTGTTACAAATTTTGCAAATTCATCCTTGGAATAGGTTTAAAACTTTGTGAATATGCCCTCGGAAAAGGTTGAAAATTTTGCGAATTTGTAGTAGATTTTAAAAATTTGCCAAATCGGCTATGAACTAACCACGAAGAAACATTAATTTTGGATTGTGACAACATTAACACGTCGAATTTCCCTGACTTTTTCAAAAAAAAAAACACGCTTGATAAAAGCCTTAATTAAGGTGAAGTGTTCATAAAATACCAATAGAAAGTTTGCATCCCTCCTACTTGTAATATTCAACGGTTTTTTTTTTGCCAAAAATTTAAAAAATCCGCATAACTTGAGAGGTCATATTGCCCAATGTGCCCATTTCCAATGGAGTCTTTTTTCAAAGCTATGTCACGAAAACTTTAAAAAAAAGTTTGGTTTTCAACTTATGGATAACGAGGCAATTCATCTTTTGTAGAATTTATGAACTTTAAGAGGTTAAATAGACACTAAAAACTTACATGTACCTCGTCGGCATTGAATACATCAGGTTAATTTAGCGGGCACAATGTTTGGACTTGACTTATGTAGACTGTGTTTTTATCTTTCAGGATGCAGCGTAGACGATGCAAATGATGGTGGCTACACTCCACTTCATCTTGCTGCAAGCCATGGAGACATCCACCTCATCGAATTTCTTCTTCAGGAAGGTTCGTACAATATCACTAATTGAAACTCGGATGAGATGATCAAACTCTGTAGACAAAAAGCGAGATATATTTGTTGCTGACATTGAATTCTAGAAAAATGACAAGTAACTTATCATAATTTCAGTATTTCCTATAGTTTTCAATATCTTAACTATACAAATTTTCTTTCAATTGTTATTATACAGGGTTCCAAACTCGAAAACAATTGAACATTTTGCAAATTTGGGCTCGAAAAATGTGGAAAATTTCGCCAGTTTGTCTTCGGAAACTGTCAATTTTGCTAAATTTATCATCAGAACCTGTTAAAAATTTAGCAAATTTATCCTCTGAAAAATTTGCAAATGGGCCACGAGTAACCATGTAAAAGCATTAATTTTGGAATGTGACAACATAAATAAGTTGAATTTGTCTGACATTTTCAAAATAATTCATTCTTCCCTAACCTTTCCATGTCTGGGGAAACCATGACATGTTATATTAAAAAAATAACACTTTCTAAACAAATCTTCTAAGAAAACAGATAGTTTATACATGTACTTACAATTCATTTAACAATTTTACAACAATTTCTCCAAAAAATGTTACAGGTGCCAGTCCCTCCAAGAAAACGTTATACCAAAGCCTGCCCTTCGATATGGCTATAGAAACTGGTAAGACTATCTCTTTTTGAAAAAAAATGCTGGAAGTTTCTAAGTGTTGCTGCTTCCGAAACTTCTATCATTTTAGGTTATGGTTTAACATCTTCTTAACATGATATTATGAAACTGTTTTCCCTCTTTTTCAGGAAACTTTAAAGCTGCCGAACTCCTAGAGGTCAAACATTGTCCTCGCACGCCAGTGGTCACTCCAGCGATGAGGGCATCAAAACGGTCTTTCTACCAGAGCTGTTACAGCAAAGAATTCTCATGGCATAGGAATTTCAAATAGTTCTTTGAATCACAAGTCAAGTTTGGTTGCGTTGAATCAAATGAAAATTTTATCGTCGCAGTCCTTGTTTCAAATAAACTTTTGTTTTACACTTTATTTGAGAATTTTTTCAAAGATTGCGGACATTACACGAACCATTTCAGTTTATTTTTTATCATTACTAACAAAGAGAAATAACAGCAGGATTATTCGAAATTGTCCAGATAATCTGGAAAATCTAAAAAAAACTTGGATCAGATTTTTTAAGTAAATTCCTGTTTGCCAACTTATTTTCAACTTTTTCAAATATAATTTCCATCTTAACACAGTTTTCTCACATCATTTTTATACTCAAAAGTAATTTTCATGAATAATATATATTTTTCTTAATTTGTTCTGTATCATATCCATTTATTCATATATATAATGTGACTATTTTTTTCTGAATATTTTCAATTTTAAATAGAAAAAAATGTTTTAGTCATCATCATGATTTGCGTGAATTAAAACGTTTTTATTGTTAAACATGCTTAATACAAGTCAACGGTTAGCAAAAATGGAATTCGTGCTGAAAACTTACGACATCTCCTTCGACGCATCCTAATTTCGGGCATCATGATCAGCGAATGAGTCTGGAACTCTTCAAGCGAGTCTCATAAACTTCCAATTAGTTCGAAAACTTTTCGACCGAGCCCCAAAAACTCGCACGAGTTCCGAAACAACTTCCAGAAAGAGTTTTGAAACAAGCCCTGAAAACTTGCATGAGTTCGATAACCTCTAGTAACAAATCGCAGAATTTCTTGGATCCAGTGCCAAAAACACTTGAAATGAGTCCCAAACCTTCTTTGAAAGAGTCCTAACAACTCCTTGTCAGCCGATGTCCACAACAGCCCGAAAATCATGCAAAGAAGCTGCGAGTCCAAAAAAACTCTTCATGTCTTCATGCATCGAAGCTGTGATTATTGGAAGGAAGATCACGATTGGCGGCGAGCGAACGCAGATATGCAGAACACAAAAATATAAAACTTTTTCCTACTGTTGTTGCAGAGCCGGAATGGCCCGCGGATCGCCTGCCGCATTCGTTTCAAGATTCTTTAGCAGTTGGCTTAGCCAGTGCTTGGTGGATTTGTCGTCTTTAAGGCAGTTCACGAACGTGCTGTCCTTCAGCTGGTCAGGAAGACACTGCCGCAGCGCCTCGCGGGCTCTGAAATGGTAAATGAGGATTTATGCACTGTTCGTTAATTCTGAAAAAAATATCACCAAAACTGCACAAAATTCATAACTTTTCCATGAAAACTTGAACTTAAAAGAGTTCTACCCAATGGAACGTTTCCACAGTTCACATGTTTATTTTTTCAATTTTAATTTTATTTTTCAGACTAATGAAGAAATGCGAGGAAACTTTAAACCTGACATTGGCTACTATGACTGCCGCCAGAAAACAATTAAGGGAGAAATCTTACCTCGGATTATCCGAGAGTCGCAAATAACACCTCACAACATGCTTCAGCAATCTTGCAGATTGCTCCTTAGCCAGGGAAAGCACCATTTTACCCTGAAAACGTGTAACAAAAATAGTACCGCATTCTAAAAGTACACTTTTTTAGAAATACTATATCTGATTTTCATGTACATGTAATAGTATCCATAGCACATATTTTTACATGTAGTATCAAAAAATGTTATTTTAGGAAAAAATTATTTAAATCTACCAAATCGATGGATTTCATATCGAATTTTGGAGTGACTATTTTCAGGAGATACCACTGAGAAGCAAAACTAAAAAAGAAAGAAACCGAAAACGAAACAAGAAAACTTACAAGTATCATGGCCACATGAGAAAACCTTTCATATGTTTGACAAATGTAAGCCAGACCAATATCATCCAACAGTATCTTTTGAAGAATGAAGGTAGCTACCTGAAATATAATTTTTAAAAAAATTGAAAAGAAATGGGTCAAACACTAATTGCGGATTTGTTCGTGGTTACGGATCAGCTTACTGTTTTTGATAGTTCACTGCCGGATTCCATGATCCGCAAACATAAAGGTATTATTTCTGTGGTCAATAAGAAATTGATAACTTCTTGTTCATCGGTCTATGAAAAATCAACATCAAATCATTTAATTATCATAAACTTCTCAAAAATAAGTGTGTTTGTCAGTATCTAGGGAAATTTATCGAAAATTTTAGAAAATATCATGAAGAAAGTGTGAATAGTGTTATCTTTAATATCCAAAAACTTAATTTAAAAAAGTGCACCAAGAGTTAACTTCAATAGAAAAAAAATGAGTTCATAGAAAAATAAAAAGTTAGATTAAATAAACTATTTTCTAGCAAAATTCTGATGAAAATAGCTTAGCTTTTGGAGCAAATTGCATACCTTGACTAGTGCTCCGATGACTCCTAAGCTCGTTAACCTTAAATACTCGAAAGGTCTAGTCTTGCTCACGGTGTGTAAAAATGGATATAGAAAGAGAGGAATGTGTGCTGTTGGAATAATAATAAAAAAACATGGTTAGAAGTAGTTTGTACGTAAAATCTACGTAATGTATAATATGAGTCCTGTTTGATCCAAACTATTGGTTTTGGATACCTGGCACTTAAACATTTGTCGGGAGTGTCGGGAATGTTGAGTTAAATCTGAACTATCCTGACGATAGTTCAGATTTAACTCAAGTTCAGTTTAACAATGATTACTAAGTCGCAAATGATGTAGGAGCTTTCTCCTAAAACGGGCTTGACCCCCCTACCATATGGCATTCAATTGCTGACTGTAGGGTACTGAGTTGAATTGAATTGAATTAGTTTGGATTAGGTGGACAGTGGTGATCGACCTTGCTTTAATTTGGCAACTATACAGGAACCACAAACAGGTTACGTTTTTTTGAGGCGACGCTGAATTTACAAAACACAACCAGGACAGATTCTTCAGTTACAATTACATACTATTGCGTTGGTCTATAAAAGTATCCGTTATGTAAGTAAATTTTCGCTCCGAATTACGAACTAAAATTGAAAACTCCCTAATGGGGGTTCCAAATGGGTTATTTAGATTTCAAATTTCCTAAACACTCGCATCTCAGAATGATTTCAACGGAGTTCCCCCAAAATCTGTATTTTTAATTTCCCTGACTATTCCAGGTTTTTAAAAAATCTCCCTGCATGGGATTATTTTTCAATAAAATAATGAATTTTATTTTATTGTTGTGTTTATCAAGGTACATTTAAATGGCCAGAAACAAGAATAACCAATGCGGCATTGCCAGTAAAGCCATCAGTTATCCTGAGAAGAATTTACGATAATATTTGTTTGTTTCAGGTTATAACATTTCTACCTGACTTTTCCAGATCATTTTAAATTCCCCTGACTTTTCCAGGTTTTCCAGGATTTTCAGGTCTGGTGTGAACCCTGTCATGAAGTCACGTATGCAAACTCGAGACTATATATAAACAGTTGGATTAAAATATGATATGTAAAGTTATTGTCTGAGTACACCCGACTATAATAATAAACACTGCTGTTATCTGTATACTATATACTCTAGATGGAAGAATTTCAAAATGTTGATGTCATGATGGATCCTCTTAATACATTTTCCTCAATATTTATTTAAAAAATAAGAATGTTAATTTAAATATTATACCAAATTTTCATACATGTATATACACCTTAAATCAACCGAAAAAAAAATTTTGATCTTTTTAAAAATTTTAATTAACCGCATTAAATATAGGGAAACCTGTTTAGGGTAACCACCAAGAAAAATGATTTGTTGGTCAATATACACAGATGATCACTATACTAAGAATGCCTAAATTAAATTAAAATAATTAACATGTATACTGCACTTATACACTTAGACTGTAATACACGTAGTAAAAAACCAAAAAATTATAGAATCATCATGTCCAAGGGTTAAAGCAAGATGTAACGTGACTCATCTGTTATCTGATTACTTTCTAAGGTACATTAGCAATGTAAAAATTGCCAAAAAGCCAACACACGCTGGTCACTGTACACAAAAGACAGGTGGTCACTGGTCACTATTACAGAAAATGTCTATGAAGGAAATGAACACTAGAAAAAAGAACACACTAAAAAGTTGTCAACATATACAGGTGGCCACAATTCAAAGGTGGCCACTTTTCCAGGTTTTGCTGTAGTCGCTAAAATTGATAATTAGATAACTGTTATTTGAATCTGGCGCTTTATTGTCAAACCCTTACTTGAAAAGTGATCCATCATGATTATGTATTTGTTTTTGTAGGAAATTTTTAAATGCCCTCTATTAATTTTTGAATATTAATTTACTTGACTTAAATCCAAAATTATCGCAAAAAATCCATTTTCAAAATTTTAATACGTGCAGAAATCATGTGCTAGAATAAAGTTAAAAATGTATTTCAACCAGAAATCGTGGTATTTCCCATCCTTTTAAGAAATTGTTTCCATAATTGAAGTTTTTATCAATTGTATTGATAATTTCATAATTAAAGTGGTTAGAAATTCTTTTAATAATTTGAAAAAGTGAACAACATTTTTTTGCAAACTAACAAAAAATCTTTGTTTATGGTAAATCTGAAATAGGTTAGCCACAAGTTTTTTAAAGAATGTAGATCTTGGATAGTGAAAGGTAGATTTTGGATATTTTATTAAAGTTGCCTCGGATAAAATAAATTAGCCCGATTAAATGTATACGAAAAAATAAAAAACCTAACCGTTAAAAATATTCGATTAAAATTTACGAATAACATGTCCGTGAAAATAATGTCTTAAAATGTCCGATTAAATGTATGAATGAACAACAAATTACATTTCCTATAAAATGACTAAATTTAATTACCGTAAAGATCCGAGTAGAATACCATGGTCTTCTAAACGAAAATCGCTTGTTTTGAAAAAAAAAAAAAAAAAATGTTTCGATTAGAAGACCATGCTCAATTTGTAGACCATGGTCTTCTGCTCGGATCTTTACGGAAAGAATCCATTTTTGAAAGGTGGGACACTTTTTGAAAACAGGGAAATTCCCTGTTTAATGTTTGCATACGGTACAGGGGAGTCGCATGTTTGTTATTTTGAGCAGCCATTCATTAGTGCTGAACTAGCTGCCGTAAGGAGAATGGGCTAAAGGTGTCTCTTGGTAAGTAAATTTAGATAAATATTATTATTATTATTATGAAAGCTG
>JAQGBX010007939.1:0-10971 GCA_034698745.1 Megaphyllum sjaelandicum
AGTATGCTTATATTCATGTTTCGATTGAATTTGACAAATCGTCCAGTAATGCCGTTGCCAATTTAATCGGGCAACGACAACGGTGGCGACGCTGGTAGGGCTTCATTTAATTTGTTAATGCAATAATTTCTTAATTGCATTATCAAAAAAGGGTCTCAATGCATGACAAATTTAATAACATATTAAGCAAGCAGCCCATCGTATGCATTTCCATTGTTGTTTATGGAGTAGCCTAGCTACAACAATAGAGGATTTCTTTCATGAAAATTTAAAAAAAGTGTACGCAATCTTATAAAATTGTATATGCAGGCCTACAGTAGAATCCCTATTAGCCAGAGAAGTTAGGCGTGGAAATCGGATAATCCGCATTAAAATGCGACAACGTGACTTTATTTACGAGGCATTTTATATAAATGAACCATTTCTCCATGCATGGTTAGAATGCTTCAACGATCGTAATACCCAAATTAACCAGATCCAGAGATCCATAATCGTGAGTTAATTTATTGTATTTTGCAATATATACTTTGTACAGCATATACAGCTAGTTTTCTAAAAATCTAGATGCACTCCTAAAAATATAGATATCTTGCTTTTCTATAAGTTTCGAGAGCATGCATCACGCATTTTGACTAATAATATAAAATTAACATAATTTTTTTTCCCCTGGTTTGTCCCTCGTGATGCTTCCGGAACTGGCAATACAAATTTCATTGAATTAAGGTAACCAATTGATCCACATGTATAATGAACGTGAAGAATCTACAGTAATTATATATAGCAGAATATAATGCGCCGAAATGCAATATCAACACATTTCTTATAAACACGCATGTAATGTATGTTTCGAAAGAGGGAAAATATTTAGAAAAAAAATTCTGAGTAAGGAAAATGCGTTTGCATTTTTTGGACTATATACCCGTACAGTATAGTTCGGTAAAAATAAAATATTGCGTATGTTTTTCCGTTTTACCAGCTGTCACAATTCAAAGAAAACGCTTCTTCTTAGAGTTATTTTTTATAAAATGCATGCGTCTTGAACGTTATTTTGACTACATTATGATCGTATTGATTTCACGTTGAGTGTCAGTGAGGTGACAACTCAGGCATTTAAAGACCAGAATTTTACCGAAATAGGTTTAAACGAAATTAGCGCTTAATAAGCAAGATTTTCATAGCGTCTATATTTAGAAAAAACTATTAGGAGTTTTTTGCAGTTCCTTTCTTGCAGCCGCGGGTCTACTCGTCGAAGGAATTTTTCGATAAAATTATTTTTCACATTGGCCTACACCACGGCGTAATGCACTGATGTGCAATTAACGCTTTCCATTACTGCATGTTTCATTGTTTTCAGGCAAATTTCGGCACGCAAAAAAAAAAAAATGCGAAGTATGGGAGAGATGAATAAAAGATGAGTTAATAAACAGTGGCTCATCAAAAACGAAAGAAAAAAAAAAGAGGGCATTGCAGAAGAAAAAATAATACGCATAAAATGCCCGGGCTTACATCAGAAAAAAAGAGGAGATGATGGAGATGATAATGAAGACGGAGAAGAGTAACTGATATTAAAACTCGTATATAGAGCTGAATTTAACGCTCGTTTTGAACGCGGTAAAGAAATTGAATTTCGTAAAATGGGTAAGGAACGAAAAGCAATTTACTCCGCACTTTTCTATGGATCCAGCCATAAATATAAGTTCAGTTAAGCAACATGGTCGGAAACAAGTATACGCCATCAGCCAGTAAAAATGGGGGAAAGAAAATAGAATTTGTAAGGGAATGTTCCAACTCGAGATCTCCATCGCCCATTCGCTTGCATGGATTAAGGCTCATTTATTGGGTCGCGCAGTGTCATTACAGGGGCCGATGCACCAGCACTAATGCGCCCTATTGTGTCGCTCGAAAATGGAAGAAGACGACATTATTATTTCCCCGCAACCCTGCCGAACATCCCGTGGCTCCATGTTAATTTCCTTCCCCTGCCTATGGCTGCTATAGCGCATTTTTTCTATTATTATTTGGAAACGTGTGCGCAGAAAAGCATTAGGCGGCTCCGTTCTAAGTGCTACATCAATGCTGAAATCAATCTTGCAAAAGCTCCGTATAAATATAAAAAGCTTGGTCAATCCGCGTGGGAGCACTCAACATATATTACTAATGTCAAGAGTGTGTACGGCAAATGCACGTTGCCTTGTTTTTCGGGTAATGGATTTATAGTTTTCTTCCCATTTTCTATACGATCGGAGCTATAGCTTGCTCTTAAAAGGATGCACGGTGCGACTCGGAGGACTTTTTCAGTATGGAGAAGTCCGAGCACCACTACAGAAGTTCATAAGCCAATGTTGCGCAACCGAGCGTCGAATTCACATCCTTTCCAGATGTTAGGTTCTGGTTATATATAGTTGTAATAGCTAATTCGGTATAATAAGGAAAAATTATGCTGGAACTCGGTACAGCTTCCTTGTCTGTTTCCTTTAGTTTTAAAAACATTAGGCCTGATCGCAGTATATTTTAATTACGTCGTAATTTCCCGTAAACATTAAAAGTAGTTGGAAACTTCAGTATAGTCATTTCCTTTACTTGCGTAAATCGTAATGCTAGATGAGATATTGCAAAATGTTCCGTTTGCGCGATAGTACATGGCAGTCATGCAGCAAAGAGGGAAATAAGTTTGCTGTCTGCTGGACAGCTAATGCGAGCACAAAGAAAGCTTACTTTCGACGTGCTTCTTTCAGCTTTTTTTCGTGTTTGTTTTCAGCTTCTTGTTTCCAGCTTTGAGGCGCATAATGAATGCTATATATATAGGTGAAACATTCCGCGTAAAACCTTGCACATGCGCATTAGCATCTCATGATGAGCGCAGGACACGCTTTTACAGTACATATGTGCATGCACTGCATGGCCTCACTTTTGACCAATAGTGATCTGTGTGCCACTCTGTGTCTTAAAAATCTGCTTTCAGATTTCCAAAAAAGAATGTTAAAAACATTCTTAAAAGCATATTAGCGCTTCTTGTAAGCTCAGCCTGACTCGACTAAGCTTTGTTTGTGTGCTGCCGTTATTTAAAAAAGCATGCAGCATTCTTATCCTGCTTGGTAACGCTACTAAGTGTACGCCGAGGGGTAAGCGCCTGCAATAAGCATTCTTTGTGCTCGCACCCTACTATATATAATCACAGCTAGCAGTACTTTGGCAATTGTGCTGTCTATAACGCAAGTACTGAATGCGGACTTCGCGATTGAACATGTACATCCAAAAACAATATTTTTGTACGGTATCCAAAGAACGGTCTTCTTTGGAATTACTTGTACCATAAACGCTTTTCGGAAGAACCTACGTGGGAATAGTAAAGCATAAAACTACATCGCGAGACTGATAATTGTCATTTGCAAATTAGTAGTTTTCCCGAGTCAACGGTTAAGGCGCGTATTTAAGACAGCGATTAAATGACATCAAATTAAACCACTATTAGACTAGCCTCCGGGGAGTAATTTCGATTTCTACTTCCAATGGCTACCGTCGAAATTTGCACTAATGTGAAATTATTTCGAGTCCAATTACGGAAGTCTGAACAAAGATGTTGTAATCACTCTGTCGCTTCCAATAGGATCAAAGCTGAAATCCCCATTCCAATTTTTGTAAAGGTATTAACTGACTATACGGTTATTCGCTCTAATAAACCGTTGTTTATTCGATAACTAAGCAAACCCCTCTTTCATTTGCACTCATGGACAATAAGGCCGGCATATCCCAATTTCCCGAATATATTTCGCGAAATCGTTCAAATTAGGAGTAAAAAGAAAGAACGCATTAGGCTAAAATGCCCTAGAGATAGGAGCATCCCAAATGAGAGCAAATTTTCCGCAATAATTTGCATCAAAATTGGTTGAATGGGGAAAATAGGCCTCTCTGGGGAAATGTAGCACTAATAAAAGTTAATACAAATGGGAATGGCTTCATTCGCTATTGCCAAACACGGTTTTAATGAAGGTTTACTCGCTAATGCGATAAAACGTCAGAACATTCAATTAAAGCTGTTGCTAATTGCGACGTGGTAGATGCCTTCATTTCCGAGAATACCTAGAATAATTAGGAAATGGAGTTTCTAAAAACATCCTAAAAGCCCAGCTGAGGCTCTCTGGCTTTGAACTCAACAAATGACCGCAAGTATATGGCAATGATCACATCTGAAGGTTTATATAACGAAGGTAAATCAACAAGATCTCTTTTACACCAACGGAATTACTATAAAACAAGATGGAAAATTGTTACGAATACCATCTTCATTTTTTTTTTAGAATTAATATACATGTATATGATGTTGTTGGGTTTTATGCTGGTGCGTATTTTAAAAGCTTCCCTCAATAATGTTTTATTTGTATGGAATTTTAGCTGCCGCAATTGACACACCACTACAGGCAATGCTACAGTATAAACATTCAAATGAAATAGAAGTGCCGCCTGTAGGCTACATTAAGACCATTTCTACATTTCATAAATCTTTTGAAAGAATCTCAATCGCAATAACGCTTTAAAGACATGTATCAAGAAACACACATTGCATAATTACTTAACACAATCCATTATAACCAAATTACAACCAATAATACATGCAACAGTATACATTGCAGAATATGCCAAAAACTTTTACACAAATGGCTATATAGATATAAATCTATATGTCTTTCATAAACCTTATATGCATGTATATACAGTATATAAATATATTTACGCAACAAAGCTTGTCCAACATTTCTAAAAGCAGGACAAGGAAGCTCTATTGCGTCGACTCAATCCAGTGAAAGAATTTGAAGAAAGATAAAAAAAAATCGTTTTGCTGAAAAAATACATATTTTCATCTTATTTGCCAAACTTCAAATACGCTTTGAGACAGAGTAACGATCGATTTTTTTACAGAATTCTCATAATCAAAAATGTTTTGCACAATATAACAAAATTCAAAGAACTGCACTCAAGTTTGAATCTGTAGCCAGTTTTCTGAGTTATTGTTATGACGAATCTTAATACTGGGTGAGGCATAAATCTCTCATTTGCTAAGTAACTATATTAATGGTCCAATTATTCATCGTCCAACTCATCAAAATATCAAATTGAGTCATTCAGAACAAATAAGGTTCAATGCATTGAACTCCTTGAAGGATGAATTTGAAAGGCAATTCTTTTTGGAATATTTCAATTCAAGAAATCCTAATCAGTATATACCATCCATTCCGAAATATAGCTAGGCTACTTGCGGGTGATTGCTACGTTTTCATTGTTAAAACTAAGTGATATTAAGCTGAATAGCTGCATGTTATAACCCAGTAATTTGAATTAAAACGGTCACATTTTGAAAAAAAAAATCCAAATATAAGAACAGTATCGGTATAATTAATTAAAATCTGAATATGCATGTGGTTTTATGTGTTTTCGTCATAAAATATGGTGCTGTTTAGATGTACAACTACTACGATATAGGATAAAAATTGAAGTATTGGGCACAATAATTTCATCTGACTTAGCTAACATATAACCTACAGTAACATAACCTGACCTAACCTAAAACGTTTAAATTACTGGGCCAAACCATCCAGCGTTTACTGTACACCACAGCAGTTGTACATTTAAACATATACATGTACCTATACATTTTCAGAACGATAGCAGCTATTCAACCAAATAGCAATTCGTTTTCACAACGAAAACAATGCAATGGAGTGAACTGAAATAATCCAACAGTAAATCATAAAAAGAAACTGCGTGCAACACTGAACGTTTTTGGCTTTGGAATGCAGCTTTCACGTGATGTAACATGACAGAAGAGGTTTCTCCAAGAGCCTTTATAACTATGGAACCTTCCTTGAAGGCCAGTAATGGTAATATGGTCGCCAGTTTTAGCTGAGGTGCATCGAAGCATTTTCATAAAAAAATCAACCTGTTAATAAAGTTTCCACAATTACTGAGTATCCAGTTGGTGGCTTTTCTGCGTTTGAGCATTGTATATAGGCGGAGATTCGAGGGATATCTTTGCAAAACCGACGAATAAAAAACAAGAAATAAATATCTATTTAGGGGCTGCATGCATGCGCATGAAGAGAATTACATTAATGTATTTGACTCGCATCAGGCAAACAAAGTTTTTTTTAATCACATCTTCAATACTTTCATTAATTTGTACAGAATGATGCTATTGATATCTGAGCAAAATTAATTTCTGGGAAATGATGGCAGCGCATATATTCCATCAGGGCGACAATAGCCTATACCCATGCACGCGCAAGGAAACGGAAGCGGTAATGCTTCGCAGCTGTGAACTTCCCTTGCCTGATAGGCTTACACATCTTCTGTATATGTACATGTACTGTATATAAAACACGAATTAATACGCTCGACGGAATTAATTGGGAAATCAAGAGAAATTATTCTGGAATATGAAGAATTGCAGGAATAAATAATGAACGTGCAAATTAATCTCAATAATTTCTTCATTAGACACAGCGCTATACGCTTAAACATGTGTGCGATGACCAATCACTATATAGCTTTTACTCTTTGAGAAGGCTAATCAGCATGACTGCATAACATTATGTTCAAGAAAAACTTTTTTGAACACTATTTTCTAAACATTAGCAACTTCAACAAGCACGATAAAATTGAAAATAAAGAAGAAATACCATGATTTGCACAATTATGATTTAACATGATGTATTTTTTGCGCAGTAAAATAGTCATGACTAAACATTTCGATATGTTTCACCCTACAGTAAGGATGGTTGGGGGACCATTTTGCAAATTAAGTCAGACAAAGCAGTCTGGTCATGATGAATCCCAACATCACGTATTTGGGACCCGAGGGGGATGGGAAAGGAAGACGGTCATGGCCGATTTAATACTGTATAAGAACAAAATATTACATCCATTAAAATTTGATTGAGTAACATTATGACCTTTTTACATAGATTACTATAGTTTAATCGTGTTGGTGACATTATGTAACCTGTCTTCAAACCTTCATTGTCTATATTCCCTATATGGACAGTCACATCCAGGTACTCACGTCCTAATAACTATACTTTCTAAAACAATTTTATTCGATTCATGTTGGGAAACTCACTGATCTTGAAAGAATTTAAAATATTGCAATGTCCAGCGTTATTGCAATGAATAAAAATTCTTGCATATTACAAAAGCAAGAATATCATTAGGAGAATGAAAAATATGAAATTTGAATCAAGTGTGAAGTCAAAGATACTGTAGGTATAGGCATAAAACCCAAAATAACACGTCGAAACTCTAAACTCCTAAATTATGAATGCGAACGTTACTTAGCTCCGAAATTCATAAATAACATACCGGTATAAGGGTACAGAACTGCATGCAGTGGCGTTGACAGCTAATAAATTTACCTAATATTAAAGTAGCAATTTGGAAAATAGGAATAAACAATACATGGCAAAGTATATGACGGAATAAAAAAATGCCACGGCTATATGCCTGTTTAGATAAAAGCGTGCCTGCATAAAATATTCACAAAAAAGAAATACGTATGTTGCATTACAGTGTGCGTTAAGTCGAGGCGAATGACATTCTTTTCCATTGTGACAATTAGGCCCCAACCACAGATAAAATAAAGTTAACGTGCCAAAATTATTTATTGACTAAACGTTAACCCAGATGAATAATGTGGTGAGTACTCAAAAAAGAGAGCTTTATAATTACAACTTTCTTTATAGTTTCAGAAAATATGCAATAAAAAATACTGTCAAGTTCGCCAACATTTTTGAAATCTATATATATAAAATAGAAAACGACGCCATTTTGTTTTCGAGGCCAGCCAATCCTGTTTGCGTTTGTCGTCGTTCTTGCTTGCATGAACTTCGTACGATTGGCCGTTCGTGGCACCCCCCCCAACCGCGTCATTTTGGTGCTTTGCCCGGGCCGGCGGGCAATAACAAGTTCATAAATCTTTTTCCATTTGCAACGGGCCATAAAATATGGACGCGTCCAGGTCATGTTGCGCCATCTTTTGGCGATAAAGGACAGCTAATTCTAACTCCTGATCGCATAAAAAGGGTGAGAAAATCAAACAACAATTTTTACCCGGAAAAGGCCGGGTATTACCGCTAGTATGACATAAGTAAGGACATTTATAATAACACGTTTTATTTATAAAACCATTTTAAAAACGCTGAATTTTTTTTCTTCGTTTTTTTGATTCCAAGAAATGCATCACGTTACTTAAAAAGAAGGCAACTGGAAAAAGCTACGAATGAAACAAAGAATGAATTCATTTAAATGCCTGTGAAACTCCAGCTGTCACAAGAAATCCTTCGTCAATTGTGTATTACTAGTAAATGTGTCTACGAAGTCTAATTACTTTTTTTCTTAAGTTCTTATAACCAAGCCATAAAAACATTAAAAAAGTTAGTATTGTGCATAGAGTAAGAATAAAAAAATCCAAAGCGGTCGATTTATGTGTGTCGACTTCTAGCTAAATGCTCTGAATTTAATCAGATTAATTAAAAATACACCAGTCAATGTTACATTCATTTGAATTTTCCCAAGAGAAGCGTTTCATAAGTACATTGCCACTGATGAAAATTTATAATCAGATTGTAATTTATCACAAAAAAACGAATTAAAAAGGTTATTCCATTAATGAATTTTTTCTGTAATGTATATCTGAGCTCATGAGCTTGAGATTCTGATAAGTTAAAAAACCACCCTGTTTCTGAAAGAGATTATGGATGAGTGCACTTATTGACTTTATTACATTACAGTTTAATTCAAAAAAAATTATGGATTTAACATTTATTGGCGTAATTTATACACGGTTTATAGCCGTAACGTGACAATTCTACGACTTAATTTCGGGCATTATTACATTGTTGCAATTAAAAACACACATTCACGCTGTTTATTTTTAACAGCAGTCATCTAATTGTGAAAAAGGGAATTATGTGTCACTATACATACTAATAAACGAACAAATACAGGCTTATAAAGATTCGAAGCCCGAAACCAACATTAAACATGAGTGAAAATGATTTCACAGCAACATACATGTATGCGGGCTATTCCATTGTACATGTATACATGTATATAAGGGGATATTCTGTCTAATTAAGTTCCGAACGTTTCAATACTATTAAAAATAGCACTAAAAACATTCAAGATTTTGTATTTATTCATCCACGAGCGATTTAGCGGTTGGAGCAATTACAATGATATTGAAAAGATATCTTTTCGGTTTTAATCATTTCTGGAAAGATTGCACATTTCAGAATATCTGAAATAATCGATATTATTAAATGACGAAAACGTTTAAATCCGAATCTCATCAGCGAATTTTGAAATTTTATTGACAACGGGGATGATTGAAACACTTTTCAATAGTTAAAAAAATTACCGAATCTTAACAAACGCAACCATGGCAAGATAAAGACAGCTGGCCTATTTTCGAAGCTATACTAACAAGCTAGTAGGGAAGTAAACTATTTTCAACAAGTCTGTATAACTTAGCAAATAATTGCTAATTATACTATGTCAACAACGTCTGGTAGCAACTTTCAATAAGTGTGGTACAAAAGCTAATTTAACTTGTGATGTTGAATTGGGAACAGGAGAAGCCTTGTTTAAGCCTTTCGATTGCCTCAAAGATCTGACTTGGCTGATCCGGGCATTCACCTGGGGAAAAGTTGCATCTTTACACTTTTAAATTACTAGCTAAATTATTCAAGCTCCAAGTAAGAAAGAGAAGTGAATCGCGCAGTATTGAACACGTCCTAATATTGCAGAGATGCTGAGAAACTGAATTATTCAGCGTATAATCACTGTCTGGTTCATGTTCAAATTGATTCTCCGCGAAATTAAGAAAACGCTTAATGAATCCCATGCTTTTATTAACTAGATGGTCAATATTATCTTGCCAGGTAAATGCCTTGCCGTTTTTTAGATTTTTCATTTTATAACTGAAGCCAAAAGGCAAGTGAATAGTCAAGTGAAGGGTATGAAAATACCACATTTTTGGCTGCAACAGTTTGCAGCTCAATTCTGCAATATAAAAACAGCTTGTTTAATAATTAATTGGTCTGGAATCTCCACTATAGGTTAGCGTACAGAAGTTGTACAATAGGCCTTCGATCAATTTTGTAACATACCGTACTTAATTCATTAGGCAGGTTAAATTGCTTGTATAACACATTACAGTATATATAGTAGCAAAAACTCCACAAATAACAGTAAAAAATCGAATGGTAAAATGTTGGGCAATGGTTTTACCGTAATTAAAGCATATGTATGAATCCGTTAAGATTTCCCCTCCATTTGACATCGGATCTCCTGCAATTTAATTGGAAGTCAAAACAGAAAAAACTTTCAGTACATAACCAGAAACTCAAAAGGCAGAATTAAAATATTTAAAAAATCTTACATAAACTGTTGGCCTTTCAAAGCCTGGATGAATCCATTGAACCCTTTATATTGATTATTTACTTCCTGATAAAAACTAGATTCATAAGTACGGTTATGCTAAAATTTATTTTCAAACCCTACGCTTCCATTCTATCTGTCTACCGCAGATGGTAGGATAGACTTATACGACCTCACTGACTTCTAGGCTAGATAAAGCATAAAATCGGATTACATCACTAATTTTTATGACCTCTATTGTCAGGTAATAATCCAGCATGTTGGCATATCTTGTCAACAGCCGTGGATGTTCAAGTAAAAATTCTGAGAATGCCGCTGAATGTAACAAAATCTATTATAAAATAAAATATCTTTACATAGTATTACAATGTAACCTTTAATAGTAAAAATTTAGTGAATATAATAGATTTAAAATTTGAATAAAATTGAAATATTCAGAAAGTAGATTAATACAGGGCTCCCACAGAAATTTCATTTTCAACTTCCCTGACTTTTCCAGGTTTCAAAAAAAAATTTCCCTGACCAATAACAACGTGAAAA
>JAQGBX010007940.1:0-10971 GCA_034698745.1 Megaphyllum sjaelandicum
CCCTACCATACGCACAGGTTTTTACACAATTTATCGTATACTTTGTTTCAGAATCGCCTGGTAGACCTAGCAGAGAAAGAATGTACAGCCTGGGCAAAGCCGGGCCAAACGGCTAGTTGAAACTAATCCTTAAAATCGCCTTCCATAGTTGTGAAGTGTCATATACCAACTTACCTGCGTAATTTCCATAAATTTATTCTGCGTGGCAGAATCATCCAAGTTCAAAAAGTCTTCAGGACAGGGGAACGTTAACGAGCTGCTCACCTAAATACCAATGAAAGTTATTCTATCATTAAGTAACATTAATAAGGTGATGATCACATAGACTAAGTTAGATTGTACTTGTTGTAATGATAATTATTTATAACGGATATTCAGATAACATGCATTGATATTTTGATTCATACAATATGTTCTTAGGAATAATTCACTTCATAAAGCGCTTTTATGCATACCTTTGAATTGACCGAAACTACCAAGGTTGTTGTCGAAGTGAGCCACCATAGAGTGCACATCAAGCAGACTGTGAACATGCCATTTATGTCGGCGTATTCCTTGGAAGTTATTACCCGGAATAGTATAATGCCGTTGGTAATCTGCGTTGAAAACCAAACGAATAGCACAAAAGAAAAAATGTCATTCACCTCTTCAAAAATCTTGAAAACTTTGCGATGACATTTTACGAACAACTGCAGTTTAAATGGTCCAAAAACCTTCTTCCAGTCTTTGTTCTGCTCGAAAAGCATTTCTAAGTTTGCATTTAACAAATGCAGTGCGACGATTACCAGCAATATAACAAGGACGGCAAATGGTAACAGAATTCCGTAGTTGAAAACGTCCATGATCACATCTAGGATGTTGTAAGCATAACAGCCGACTATGGGCATAACCACTGCCTCGATTGCTCCCTCGTATAAATTGTGCAATTGTTACGATAAAAATGGTCGGTGATAATCAATTTTAAGGAATAGCTGTAGAACGAAAATATAAATATATTGCAGACGATGAGAAAAAACAAACAGATTACCACTGTTCTTCGAAGTCGTCCGGGTAAAGAATATAGCCGTTGTTTACTTCCGGTTTCGGTGCTCAGGTTGGTCTTGGTTAGGGACAGCAATTTGGTTAAAACTATAGATATCGCGTGGTCATAACGAAGAACATAGATGTAGGTAATGAGGTTGCCGTAAAACGTGAGTGGAGTGAACAGGTTAATGGCGCACTTTGACAGGTTGCAGTAGTAGATCAGATTTAGAAAAAAATTAAAACTTTGTATATTGACCATAATAATCAAGATAAAGAACGGTATTCTGAACATTATAGACCGGAACCTGCCTTTGTTGCGATTTGTTGAGTTGTCCATATCCATGTCGAATCGAATGTTAAAACCGTATAGCTTGAATCCCAATGTTAATGGCTTTAAAACTTTTAATATCATCGTGATTAATTCAGTTTCACTGCTTTTATCTCGACTCAAAACAACATAGATTTTATCATTTCTCATCTTGATAGCTGATATAAGTTGCAGCGAAAAAGTAAGAAGGTAGTTTTCTTCAGATATTAATATGATGATATGGAATTAACAATACATTTTTAGTTTCGGTAAATATTCGTAGTTTTTGTCAATGATGCATGTATGTTTTCCTAAAATGCTCGCTCAGAAATGATGGATTGCATTTTCTGAACTTCCACTTAAATTTAGACATATTGGACATAAATATTTTCATTAGATTAAGTGGAGTGTATGTACAGTATTGCATATGCAGTGTATTTGTTTTTAATCGGGGTGTACGTCAACTAACTTTGACATAATTTCTTGCCTAGCTGCCACGGCTTTGGCAGTACAAGTATATGCTTTTACATTGACTTATACTGCAGGTACAGTAAAAGCCAATATGTCTTGTTTGCATTTTACCACCAAATGTTGAAGCTTTCCACGCATATATCATTCTATATCTATTGTTTTTAATGTATCAGCTAAAATGGTAAAATTGAAAGGAACCATTTTTTTTCTCCATGAAATGATTATCTATAAGGGCATCATGTGCTTTTATATTTCTCAGAAATTATAATTTTCTCATTTTTTTCCCATTTTAATATCTTAATATCGTAGCGAAAGCGACAAGCATTAAGACTCAGAATACATTGAGCATTGGCAAGCATGATCATGAGCAATGCGTGTAATTTTCGCTAGAATTTAATACAATTTAGATTCTGTAACAGTTAGTAACTATATACTTGTAACCTGTAAATATGCATGTACATGTATATAATCTATACTTCCATCTTGCATTAGAAGGATAAGACGCGTACAATAATTAGTTTCCCTGCATATAATTTTTTTCGTTTAAAATTGGTATGGGTATAGAGAAAAGCAGCTTCATCTTAATTATTGTTGGTTTCAGGTAGTATAGGTTGCGGTATATTATATTACGATTATAATACAATATACCGCAACCTACTGTACTTGCATACAACAATAATTAAGATGCTGATTTAGATGTATGTATTCATGCTTTGCTGTATACATATTGGTAAAGCAAGAATATACAAGAAAATTAAAATTAAATAACGTTACATGTACTTTAATACGTTACATTATATTAAACACATTTTTCCACATCACTATGCTGCTGCAACACAACAACGAATTTCAAATGTTTTCCTTTACATTATGAAGAAATAGTGTTCGTCAGTGCTATGGCTGCTACCTGAAATAATGGAAGCACAATTTAATATACAATTTAATATGGTATAAAAATAAATATTTAGCAATATGAGAAAAAAATAAAATATTACCATAAACCCATGTAAGCTGGGATACAAATAAAGTTTAACACCAAATTTTACATAAAGACAATATACATTTTATGAACTCCATGGCATCCAAATTTCTCAACTATAAGTTTTAAAAATGTGCAATTAGCTTCCACATTCAAATTTAAAAAAAAAAATAAGTTGGAGAGCCAATAGCCCCATGCACAGAAAATATAAGCGACCATAATTGAAGTTTTTTCAGATACATAAATTTCTCTCAGCATCGGTTATTTCATCCTCAACACCAATGCCAAATTCAATAAAAGCGAAGCTATGACCGATAATTCTCTCGTAATTCTCCTCGTATTGTGATGATCTTACCCTGCAACGAATTTCAAATATTTTAGCTCACATTGTGAAGAATTAAAGTGTACGTCAGCGCTGTAGCAGCCACCTGAAAAAATATACTTGGATTTCAATATAATATTAAATTTAAGTTATTGAAAATTAAATTAATTTCAATTAATTATATAATGGTGATTGTGTTTAAAAAAATTTGATATGGTAAAAAGGGTGATAAAAAGGCACGTTTACATATTATTGGAGTTTGGGTACATTGATGTTATTTTATTACAAAGTACTGTATAGCTCATCTAAAGTATTCTAAACTTTAGTAGTAACTTTTAGTAGTAATTAACATAAATTAGTTAAATCTGCATTTACATGTTTTTGTACTTAACGTTTCAACGGAAAAGTAGATTTCATTTATTTACTTTAGTTTTTAATTTTCTACACACTAGATCTCTTGAAAACAAGGTTCTTATACTGTATCTACAATTTGTACGCGCTGCATAAATATTCAAACTTTCGTTTACGGAGGATAAAATTACTTACTGATAATAGGAATGGCTTGTCTATATCGAAAAATCCCCATCCAGAGATCGATGGATGATTTATTTGTAGTCGTGTGCAATACATATGATAGTCCAATTTAGCCTGCCAAATACACAAGTTTATTGAATACTTAACTATAACAGAAATAGCATCATTATTAGTAAATATAATACTTCTATTGAATACTGCTGCTTCAGTAGATCAATTTTGCATTATCGACCAGTATCAAATTACCGCCTCACCTGTGTAATTTCCATAAAATTGTTCTGCGTGGCAGAGTCATCCAGCTCCAAAATGTCTTCAGGACAAAGGCACGATAACGAACTGCTCACCTTATTACCAACGAAAGTATTTTAAAATTGTATCAGAAGTATGGTGTATACAATTGATAAAGGAAAGATTATACAGTGTATAGACTGTACATATTATACTGTTTATTACATGCTATCAGGAAAGTTAATCGCCAACGAATGATCCCTGACATTAGTTCGCGAACAAGACATCGTCAACAATTAATGTTTGGTTTTTTTTGGGTTAGATTATAAACCTAAATATCTACATACAATTGTATTAGATAAAATCAAATTTTAAACGAATCGGCAAATAATTGTAGTGCGAATATTTGCGATACAAGAGATTAATTGTTGCCAATGTTTTGAGAAGATCAGATGTTGGGAAACATTATTGTCGACCATATTTCCGGTAATCGTTTGCAATAAGATCCCCTCGCGATAGCGCCGTTGTGTACCTTTGAATTGACAGAAGCTATCAAGGATGTTATTGAAGTGAGGTAGAATATGGTGCACATCAAGCAGAAAGCGAACATACCGTCTAAATCGTCTAACTCATCGGATGTTAATACCCGAAATAGTATTATACCGTTGGTAATCTGCATTGACAAAAAAACGAATAGCACAAAGGAAAACATGTCATTCACCTCTGTAAAAACCTTGCAAACTTTGCGGTGAGATTTTACGAACAACTTCAGTTGAAACACTCCATAACCCTTCTTCCAGTCTTTGTTCTGCTCGCAGAGTATTTCTAAGTTGGCACTCAACAAATGCAGCGTGACGATTACCAGCAATGTAACCATCAGAGCAAATGTTAGCAGAATACCGTAGTTAAAAACGTCCATGATCACATCTAGGATGTTGTAGGCATAACAGCCGACTATGGGCATCACCACTGCCTCGATTGCTCCCTCGTAAAATGTGCAATTATTAAAAAAAAATTCGTCGGTTATGACCATTGTTAAGGCATAACCGTAAAATGATAATACCAGTAAATCGCAAGCAATGACAAAAAACAAACCGATTACGACTATTCTTCGTAGTCGTACATGTAAAGAATGTAGCCGTTGTTTACTTCCGGTATCGGTGCTCAGGTTGGACTTGGTCAGGGAGAATAATTTGTTTAAAACGATAGATATGGCGTGGTCATAACGAAAAATGTAGATGTAGGTGATGAGGTTGCAGTAAAACATGAGTGGAGTGAACAGCTTGATTGCGCACTTTGAAAGGTCGCAGTAGTAGATCAAATTGAGAAAAAAATTGAAACTTTGTAGATTGACCATAATGATCAAGATGAAGAACGGTATTCTGATCGCTTTAGACAAGAAACTGCAATTGTTGGGATTCGTTGAGTTATCCATATCCATGTCGAACCGAATGTTAAAACTGTACAGTTTGAATCCAAACGTTAATGGCTTTAAAACCATTAATATCTTATTGATTATTTCGGTTTCATTGCTTTTATCTGGATTCCAAACACCTAAGGTTTTGATATTTCTCATCTTGATAGCTAGCATAAGTTGCAGGCCCAAGTCGAAAGGAAATATTCTTCACACGAGGAATTGTTTCCAGCTAATCTTTAATTGTTATATGAAAAAAACCAATACATTTTGAGCTTTGGTAAATATTCGCAGCTTTTGTTATTAATGTTATCCTAAAATGTTTGTGCAGTGTAATGGGTTGCATTTTTGAACTGCCACTGAAATTAAGACACATTGGGCATAAACGTTTTCATTAGATTAAGTGTATGTACAATATTGCATATGCATTACATTTATTATTAATATTGTTTTTCCCCTAAGTAGGCTACTATATTGTTTTATGAAAATACAACCATTGAAACGTTGGCAAAAATATCACGTTTTTATAATCACGAATATAAACGAACGTTGTTGGGGCCGGGTCATACAGGTTCATACAAACAGAAATCGGACAAAACTTCTGTATGGGTAAGAACACAACAAAACTTCTAGGAAAGAATGTTACTTTTTTTACCACCAGCGCCAACCAGCCGGCAAATATTGGTAATGCATTTAAATTACCAATTGTTTGCTCGCTGGTTGGCGCTAGTGGTAAAAAAAAGTAACATTCTTTCCTAGAAGTTTTGTTGTGTTCTTACCCTATGAGAGGAAGAACTAATGTCATCACCAAAAAAAAAACTTACTTCTCTGAGAATAAACTGACCTAATAAATTCTATGGTGGTAATTTCTTGATACGATCCTGATGTAGAGAAACAATTTTAACTTGTCAGATTATCCATACGATTTAAAAATTGATGTTTTCGTTGTAAAAACTTTATTTAAAAAAAACTATTTGTTTAAGATGCTAAGATATTTAAGCTACCCCTTACTTGATTGAGCTGAGCATAAACTGCACTAAAACAAGCGCTTCTATGCAAAATCCGCATAAATGAAAAACCGGATATGATCAACGATTTTCCTTGCCCGGACGGGTTTTCACTTATTATAGTTCGCCTATACAGTGACTATGTGTGTTTATCCACATATGGTTTATCTCTGTTATTTATTTTATTGTACACATTTGGTTTTATCTCAGCTGGTAAAATATCGCAATTGGTTCATTATTGGTCAATATTGCGGAAGTAATTAGGTCCTCATAATAATAGCAGCTTTTAGGACATTGATTCAGCTAAATCAACGTTCAAATGAATTGTATTTAGTGGACGAAGGTCGGTTTACTCAGGTTTATTAATGTTTGGTCAACTAGTCAGATATAGCAAAAGAAATTGATATAAAATGGCAAAATTAAGCGTTTAAAATCACTCTTGTCTGTTTTTGTGCTAACCGATAACAAACTTTATCGACTATTTTTTGCAAAAGTGTAATTTGTCATTTTGATAAGTTTATTTGAAAAATCTATATCAGTATGAATTTCAATTGCAGATTAATGATTATGATCATTACTGGTTTGATCATTTTTGATTGTGCTGGCGGTGAGATATTTAATTATAATTTTAGAATAAATTTATGATCCGTGAAGAATACAAAAAGTGCTCACCAATTTTGAAATTTTAAGCTTTTATGTCATTTACATTAAGTAAAACCTTCGTACATTTTTTCTCAATGCTTAATTAAAGAATATTTATCATATTTTAGAATGCATTTATTAGACGAAGGTTTACGAAATTTACAGTATTTGCAAGATTTATTTTAGTCTACTTATTTGAGCAAAATTTTTTCTAATAGATTACTAATTTATGCTAGCTAAGAAGATGTTTTGGGAAAAAAAATCAAATTTTAAAAAATCCTTTTCATAGTTCTTTTCTTTAATAATATTGTCTAGTTTTTAAAATATCGTCATCATAGTTTGAATATAATGTATTATCAGTTCCTTCAAAAATCTTTGATTTAATCGAAAAAGGTTGTCCCTCTTAAAAAATGAGATTTTTTAAAAAAGATGCAAACAAAATATAAACATATATTTATGTTTACGTGATCGAATTAAGCGGCTCCTGTTTCACTGTTTTAAGAAAAGAAATTTCAAAGCTGATCAAAAGCTTTATTGATAAAGATGTTTTAGAAACATGTCTAAACTTTCAAAAAGATCCTAGAAAAATGCATACCGTTGCAAATTTACATTGTCAAATAATGAACATGCATGGATGCATGCAAGTACTGTAAAATGGAGACCTTTAAAATGACTTTTAAGGCGCGTACACACCTAGGAAACTTAAACTGAAACTTAATAGGTCATTCAAAAAGGACGTGCGTATGACTTATGGGTAATTCAAAAAGGACGCCAGGTCAATATGTTTATGATTTTTTTAATTTTCCCCGGGCAACGCCGGGATTTACCGCTAGTACTGTATAAAGAAGAGATGAATGCATGTTTGCATATGGGTATGTGGCAGGTTGGCTGGGAATGAACGTTTAACTTGTACATACTGTACATGTATAGTAAGTTCTATCAGAGCCATTATTTCCGTTTATTTCTTTTTACTGAATTTAATATGCCATATTTAGTTTATTCATATTGGAAATACTATTTGCTTTATGCATAGAAATCTGCATGGCAATTGTATAGAAACAAGCTAGCGACGATTGTAATTAAACATTAAATTATAGACAATCATAACTCAATAAATCGATTGTTGACCTTAATTGGCTAGCGGTGTACGGTATTGTCGATTATTCTTACAAAGAAGTCGCATTAATGATCAAAATTGTATTAGGGCGCTAGTTTATTTGAGAATTACCGCATAAAAGAAGCAATTGAATTACCAATAATTATGTTTCAAAAAATAAAATATTATAAATTCCAGTTACAATTTAAAGCATAAAAGATGATACATATATATAGTCATCGCAATATTTAAAAGTTTGTTGAATGGTAAAATCAGTTTTTATCTTCACTGAACTTTATGTAAGATTAAGGTGTAAGTCAAGATGAAACCAGAAATCTGAAATGTAAAGGTCTTATCATTAATATTTCGTACTGTCTGAACAACAGAAATAATTGAAAGAGTTGTAACATGAAAGTTTGTTTCATAAAAGTTAGAACATGTAGCCATAAAGTTTTCGCAATATTGTTAAATATTACGACCGGGTACAAAATAACAGCAGTATATTTACAGTGAATTAATTGTTATTCCGTTAACATGTTTTAATTTAAATACCGATATCAGTAATCCCCTGTTGATCTGAAAAAATCCAAATCCCGTAATTTGTGGAGGACAGATTGCAAGATGGTGGCAATAATCATAATAGTCAGCTTTTTCCTGTATAGGAAATTATCGAAGAATATAATTATATTGGTATATGCTAATATCTAAGCTTGGTATAAAAATGTTACTCGATCTACACGAAAAATTCTCTTACTTCCATATTAATTATCGAATGCCCGTTGCTTGGCCGAAGATCGTCTATTTGGTTTTTGATTGAATATGCATTGATAGTTATAAGAGAGCTGAAAACCTGAAACAGTTACAAAAATTGGTTAAATTCACTAAGCGCATTTATTATGTTACGTAATTATTCTGTATAAAGTATGGTACATGTACTTATATACTATACATGTATATGGGAGTATTAAAAAGCAATATCAATGTAGCTAAAATTTAAAAAAACAAATATATATCTACTGTACGGCATACCTTGGCATTGACGTTTCCTATTATAATACAGTCAAACGCCAAATGAATAATAAAGACGACCATCATCGTTATTCCAAACAAGCGTTCCTCCAGAGAAATATCTTGTGAAGTGTTGAAACGAAAATCGCAAATAATCAAGCAAACGATAGTTGAAAACCAGAGAAAAATTAAAAAACCGAACGCCTCGTTTGCCTCTGTAATCAGTTCGCAAGCTCTCTGATGTTTTTTGACAAAAAACTGGAGGTATTGCGAAGTAGCTTGGTAATTGTTTCGGTAAGTAATTATTACATCAACGTACACATTAAGCAGGATCATGGAAAAGCAAAATGACGTCAGAATCGCAAACAAGTTTGCGTACAGGTAAATTTCCATACATAAATTGCTAATAAAATAATAGACACTAAGAGCGTCGCATCCAATGATCTGAGCTATAGTTGATTCACAAATATCGTCATCAGTCTGACCGTCATCGTATAAACTAAATTCTAAAATAAAGTCGAAGATGTCGTAAATCGACAAGCCCCATAGAAATAAGAGCTGAACTTGGAACAAAACTGACCAAAAGCGGATTTTTCTATAAACCTGATCTCTGTGCTCCGCCGCATTGGTTATCTCCAAAGACAATTTGGTTAAAAATGACGCAATAAATCCTTGCATGACAATGAGGTAAATGTAGGTAATTAGCATGGCGAGATATAAGGCTGCAAAAGATATCTCCGTAAAAATAGTGTCAAATTGGACACCTTCTTTAAAAATATCAATCGATGTCACCGAGTGGACAATAATCATGCTCAAAAACAGCGTAATAATCATGGCGTGATATACATTCAAAAAAAAACTTTTCATACTAGGTCTTTTCAAGGAACCTGGACCCGGAAATTCTGGTTTCAAACGGATGTCAATCCCAAACGCGAAAAGAGAATACGTAACTATTCTGATCCAAAAAAGAAGCGATTTGATGGATTTGTTCTTCTCTCTGTCACCGAAATTTGAAGTTTTCCACACAAATTTCGTTTGTGGCTGCATCTCTAGTTTTTAGGTGCAAGCCTATTAATGCCTTAAACCACCAGCTTCTCAGCAAAGTAATGCTGCCCAAATATTATCTTAACTTGTAGTAAACAGATACCTTCGCAAAATACTAATACCTTCTATCGATTAATTGCTTGAGAATCATATTATGAACGTCAACATTGACAAATGAGACATCATTAACCTCTATAACGTCTTTCAATTATGTTTTATTTCTTGAAGACAGCAATACATATACGCGTTACTGCAGCCAATTAACTTATTGACCATTTCATGATGTACATGTTGCAATTACTGATAAATTTAATTGTATTTGCTATGTGCATGCATGTAGTACTGTATTACCCTAGAAATTAAATGTTGATTCTGTAGCATTATGCTGTGAACATTACTTCACAGCAGTTTGTCCTTTTATGAAAGGTAGAAGTTAATATTTCGATAAATTTGTACGAATAGATCTACGCCTACTTTCATATTACATGCATCCATGATAATTGTATAAGTGTGATGACTTGAATTAAAGGACGCTTAAGATGAGCAGAAGATTAGCCTACATTACGCTTTTTCTGCGACAACATACATCATACATACATACATACATACAACAACATCATAAAAACTCGAAAGATCATAAATGTCTGAAGTCTAGTTATAAGAAAGTAATTGAGTTAAAAGCGACTTAAAGGCTATCAATTTATATAAAGAAGAAAACGCGACCATCTTGTATATATGTCAATGTGCCACCACAACTTTTAAACCATTCACCCGATTTCTCCAAAAATTTCCAGCACAACTTAGGGATCATCCATAAAGGATGTCCTGTATTTTTTCGGGTTTTTAAACCCCCCTCCCCCCTGTCCGCCCTTGTCCCGTTTCTGTAAACTTCCCCC
>JAQGBX010007941.1:0-10971 GCA_034698745.1 Megaphyllum sjaelandicum
TTATTCATTCCATTCGAGCAGCTAATCTGCTAACCCTTGCATTTTTAAGAGGATTTTTATACCCACTGCCTCAACCTTACCCCAAATATTTTGCTGAACGGAAAATTGCTTCTCCATTTTTGATGCAACTTTTCAAATATTTGGAGACGTATTTTATGGCGATCTAAGACTGGGATATTTATTGTATTTGGCGAAACTTCCGGATGGTGGCACCGCCTTTTGCTTTGAATTTCGCCGTAATTGACGTAGATATGGCGAGGTTTCCCTGACTTGGAAAACCTGGAAAAGTCACAATCCAAAATTAACATTTTTAAGAGGTTAGCTTGGGGCCCTTTTTGTAAAATACATGTATTACCAAGTTTCAGAGGATAAATTTAGAAAATGTTTAACAGTTTCCTAGTACAGATTTGTAAAATTTTCACCAGTTTCCGAGAACAAATTTTAAAAATGTTTACGAGTAGTTTTGCAAACTTCTCAGCAGTTTGTGGAGTAAAATTTGTTAAATTTTCAACCGATTCCGAAGAGAAATGTGCAAAATTTTCCACAGTTTTCGAGGCACATTTCGAAATTTTTTACATTTTTTGAAATGTTAATTTGCAGGATCTCCACATTTTTCCAGTGCAAATTTTCAAAATTTTAAACTGTTTTTAAGTACAGATTTGTAAATTTTTAAACAGGTTTCGGGTACAGATTTTAGAAGAAATAATAACAAACATTTTAAAACATTTTCAACAGTTTTCGTGTGCAGATTTTTAAATTTAATACGTAAATTTACGAGAAGAAATTTGCCAAATTCTTAACCTTTTGAGTACAAATTTTCTACATTTTTTGAATACATATTTTTTCCTGGTATATGTTTGGAAAACATTTAAAAATTCTTTGCTTTTTTTATTCAAAATTTTCAGTCGTATTTCTTTCAAAATATAGAATATTGTCCTGTGTCGATTTTGCAAAATTGTGGATAACTTTGGCCTACGTTAATTTTGACATTGTCATTTGTCCGGCTTTTCCAGGATTTTTAAACAAAAGTCAAGGAAAGTCGGAGAAGCCGAAAGTTTAATTTCTGGGAGAACCCAGTTTTATTATCTCTAATTGGAAAAAAAAAACAGAACTGAAAAAAAATATTCATTTATTCCGCTACATAACTTGCAGCTGATTTTGGCGGAAAAAGTACACACGTTTTTAGTTTACGATAAAACATTTTTCGAATATCTTCGTAAGAACTGAGTTTTTCTCAAAAACATGAAAAGCCGATAATGCATTTTCTCATTTGGGGGCAACACGGACGTACATTTATCCTCCTTCTAACTGAACTTCCCCCCCTCCCTCTTTTTTAGCCCCCTGTAAAGCCGAAAAATGTAGAGAAAATTGGCAAAATGATATTGAGGACAATCTAGACTGGCATCTAAGGTTGATAAATATTTAAAATATTTACCGCCTTCGTATCCTCTTCTCTTGTAAAATACAACTTTGTTATGTCAAAGGAAATAAAACTCAATTCTGCGGCCCCAAAACCCACACCATTTTTTCCTTTCTCCGTGTTTGCTTTTCTTTAAAAATTCCGTATGAGGGAAAATAGAAAAAAATGGAAAAGATGGGCGAAAGGGGAAAAAAAGGAGAAGTTAATACGTCACTATTTGCACATAGATTTGGTAGAGCGGAATAAAATGAATTTCACTTTTTTGATGGATGGAAATAAAAAAAAAACAGAGTAAATCGTGACATGGAAAAGCAAATGCCAGATATGATACGTCCGAATGGACCGATACAAGTAAACTTATATTGGCGAGGCTGGGATCGAAACCAACAAAAAATAGGTAAAATATGAACAAAAAATGATGGAATTGAACGAAAATCCAAAGGAAATGTGAGAATAATTGCGTTTTGAGATGCATTATTGGATTTGAATTTTTAAAAGATGACTTCTTTGCATTACGGTGGTGTTAGCAGTGATTGCCTAACGTCTTGGGGAAAAAACACCTTTTGAGGATTCAAGGTCAAGAAAATGGGGAATTACAGGTGTTTGGTTAAAAGGTTGAGAAAATTGGCCATAGGGGCATTTTCAGGGTTTCGTTAGACATGGAAAACCTGGAAAAAACTAGAAATAATGAATTATTTTTGATATGTTGTCATGATCCAGAATTAATGTTTCCTCGTGGTTAGCTCAGGGTTAAATTACGACATTTTTTAATTCTTCTAAGTACAAATTTGCACATTTTAAAGTTTTCGAGTACAGATTTGCACAAATTTGAAATTTTCCGAGTAGGGCCTATAAATTTGCACAAATTTTACATTTTCCGAGTACAAATTTGCACAAATTTTAAATTTCCCGAGTACAAATTTGCACAAATTTAAAATTTTCCGAGTACAAATTTGCACAACTTTTAAATTTTCCGAGTACGAATTTGCACAACTTTTAAATTTTCCGAGTACAAATTTGCACAACTTTTAAATTTTCCGAGTACAAATTTGCACAACTTTTAAATTTTCCGAGTACAAATTTGCACAAATTTTAAATTTTCCGAGTACAAATTTGCACAAATTTTAAATTTTCCGAGTACAAATTTGAACAAATTTTAATATTTTAACTTAAATTGTTTCTAGGGCATAATGTATTTTCAAAATTTTCAAGTTCCCGAGGACAGTTTTGCGTAACATCCGATCCTGTTAGTTTAGACATTTGCACAACCGAAAACTTTTCGATGACAAATTTGTAAAATTATCAATATTTTCTTTCCCTAAATTTGCGAAAGTTTCATTATTTTCTTATGCTAAATTTGTAAAATTTTCAACATTTTCTTACGCTAAAATTGTAAAATTTTCAAAAATTATCTGTTAATTATGTAAAACTACATTATTTTCTAAAATGTTATGCTAATTATGTAAAACTACGTTATTTTAAAAAAATCTATAGATACTTATATTGAGTTATTTTTGAAAATTTACAAAACAATTAAATATTTTCCTGCGTCGATTTTGAAAGTTGTGGATAATATGTATACATGTACTGTTCATATGTCAATTTTGACATTGTTATTGGTCATGTAACTGTGTGTAAAAAAGTCATGAAAGGTTGGGAGTACTCTGCTTTTTTCTGACCTATTTTGATGATACCGTTTTTGAAAACAGTATTTCTCGGCAATGTTGCGTTGGTCGTACAAAGCTTTAAATTCAGCAAGCATGCAGGAGACCATCTCCAAAACCCCTCATTTTTCCGCACCTTTTTCCGTTTTGTTTTTTATTTTTTTCGTTTTGCACTCGTTTTAAGTAAAATGCCAGCCGTTATGTCACGTATCAGTTTTTTTCTCTCTCTCCTAACATATGTCATCCGTATGTGCCTCGTATGCTAATATGTAGATTTGAATTGTATTATTTGCTTTTTGACTTCCCTTTTTTCGGTCGGATGACACTCGACTCCAGGTGCATTGTGGGTACGGTTCGCAATAAGAGGCAACTCTAGTAATTCAACTTTTTGGCCCCCCTTTCGGCTTTCTCATCTCTACATTTTTCCAGAAACGATCTTTTAAACTGGAGTGCGGCTGCTTGAGTTACGGAGGCCATTTTGAAAAATCTTGCAGCAATTGCCGAACGGGAATATTTCCTTTTTTTTTACCCAGCATTTATATGACACGAAGATTTCGGTTCCAGCTGAGCGTATATTTCAAAAATGTCTCCGAATATTATTCACGGAAAGAAAGCAAGCTGCCGCTTTTTATGCCAGCTAGACGACGAAATTCAAAGAGTTCTCAACCCTCAGCAAAATGTTGACTTTGTTCCCAGTGACATTGTTGATTTGTTGCTCAGCTGCCTTTCTTTGAGGCCTTCACACCGGGCAAGTTATATCCAGAAACTTGTTTCCAGATATGTTGTTCATCGTTATTTTCCCGTGTGTTGGGAAATTTTTTTTTCGTAAATTTATTTCGCAAATATATTTCACATATATATTTACAGGATAAAAAAAACAATCCTATTCTGAGCAATGTATTTTCTGGGAAAAAAATTAGTCTTTTCTTCCAAAGGCCGTCAAGCACGTGGCAAATTATATCCTGAAACTTATTTCCAGACATGTTGTTGATCTTTATTTCCCCTTGTGTTAAAATTTTTTTATTTCATAAGTTTATTTCGCAAATATATTTACAAGATAGAAAAAGGATCCTATTCTGAGCATTCTATTTACAGGATAGAAAAATGATTATATTCTGAGCAGCTTATTTCTGTAAAGAAACTGACGTGTTTTTCTTAAGGCCGTCACACACGAGGCAATTTATATCCCGGCACTTGTTTCCAGACATGGTAATGCTCGATATTTTCCCGGGTGTTGGGAAAAAATTCTTTCGCGAATGTATTTCCAGATTTAAAAATAGTAAGATTGTAATCAATATATTTCTGGAGAGAAACTGACGTGTTGTTCAAAAGGCCATCACGCACGAGGCAATTTATATCCTGAAACTTTGTTTCCAGGTATAATTATTGTTGCTCGATATTTCCCAGTGTGCTGGGAAAAAATTCTTTCGCAAAAGTATTTCTGGAATACAAAATGATCATAATATGAGCAACTTATTTCTGGAAAAACTTGTTTTTCTAATGGCCGTGTCACACGAGGAAATTTATTTCCACAAACTTTATCCCTGATAACTTATTGCTCGAATTTCCCAGTGTGTTGGGACAAATTTCGTTCGCGAATGTATTTCCAGTATACAAAATGATCCTAATCCGAGCAACTTATTTCTGGAAATAAACTGACGTCGTAGTTTTTACGGTCACGCGCGAGAATTTCTTTCCGCCGGATAGCCAATCAGGAAAGGCATTAGTCATAGGATGGAATAAGCAGTGCTGTCTTGTTAGTTTGGCCACTTTTCCCTTAAAACAACGCTGTCATATATTGTAGGGATATTTTCTGAAAATAATCGCATAAAATTGTAATTTAATTTTGTAAATTATGTTGTTTTCAATTACGCGAATTTGATTGGGTTATCTTCGTCATATAGCAGATCACTAATCAAGACTTTGCTACTTCTAAGCTAAATATTTGTTTTACTTTTTTTTATTTCCGAAAATATGGAGCCTTCTGTCGTCTGAAAATAATTTTATTTCATCCCGGCAAATATGTTTACTTTACGAAACAAAATCAATGAAACGTGTGCCTATAATGCCTGAATGTTGCGGCTTCGTCGATGCTTTCGCATAAAATCATCTGCTTATGTAAGCGACTTGAAAAAATATTGTTTTATTAATTTTGTTGCACAAAATTCTTTGTGTATACTTTTTTTTTTAGAAAAAAATAGTTGAACTCTCGAAAAATATCCACAAAAAAATGTCAATTATAACGTTTAAAATACATATAGCGTGTTAAAAACATGTGCAGGGCAAGTGCACGTTGAACGCTTATTGCAGACGCTTATCACTCTGCGTAAAACTACAAGGTGAGGCATGTCTTTGTTCGAATCAAACAACAACCAAAAACGATAATTAGTCCATACATTATAGTTTGTTGTTGTTTGATCCGAAAAAAACCTTTTGCCTCACCTTGTAGTTGTACGCAGGTAAGCGTCTGCAATAAGCGTTCAACGTGCTCTTAGCCATAAACATGTTTAAGTGCTTGAATGGAACGCCAAGGTCATGTCACAACTTATACGACGATTGTGCAAATTTTACGACGATTATATCGTATAAAATTTGCGAATTATCGAAAAAACTGCAAACTCGTAGATTTTTAAGACACAGAGTGGCACACAGATCACTTTTGGTCAGAAGTGTAGCCATGCACATATCTGTATACCCGATTGAATGCACCCTATGGTTGGGTTGCCAGTAAAACTTTTAAAGTAAGAAATTTACTTACCGTCCACTAGCGCCACCCAGCGGGCAAACAATTGGTAATGCGTTTAGCATTACCAAGTGTTTCGGAAGATGAAAAGAACCACGAAAGAGGCTGAAAAAAAGCACTTCGAAAGTAAGCATGAACGGCTAAAATATGACTAATCATGATTAACAATTTATTCGACTTATTCGATGGTCGTTTGTTTTGCGAGCAACATTTCAAAATGTTCGCACCATACGCTCGTAAATGCAGAAACGTTTGTCAAAATGAGAACATATACAGTATATATATATATATATATATATTTGAAATCATGTTGAGAGTTAGTCTGCCTGTTTTTGACTTTCATGACTTTTCAAACTGACAATATGGCATCAATCACGATCAACTGACTTTTACGGCGAAACGAAAATATATATTTTGTCAGTATATATATGTGTAGTGTTTCACATCTGATCGAAATATTGCGTAAAATATCCAGAAAAATAGCACATTAGATGATCCCACGAATATAAAAGAAATTTATATTGGGCGCCCCTGATATTGATTGTTTTATTTATTCGGCATTATATACCTACTGTTTGGTGCGCTGAATTTTTATATCTTATTTGCGGTATAGTTTCTTTCTTATAAACAAAGGTTAGGTTATTTTTCTTAGAAATTTCATGAAATTTTCAACGGCTATTCGACGTCGACTTTTGGCACGAATTAATACCCACTGTTTTATAGCAAATTCGGAACAAAGATAGCTTTGGCACTATCTTCGGTGAACTTATTAGGGGCCATTCAAAAAGGAAGTCCTCAAAATTTCCCCAAAATTGGACTTCCCCCTAGACTCGCTGTCCGCATTTTGTTAAGTCAATCAGGAATCCCCCCCCCCTCCTCCTTCCTCCCATTTTTTACGTCGAAACTTTAAAAAAAATTGTATTCGGAAAATTTTAAAAGCTTGGCAAATTTTTACTCGGAAAACGTAAATTTTGTACTCCGAAACGGTTGAGAAGTTTGCCAATTTGTCCTCAGAATCTGTTGAAACTTTTGAAAATTTCTCCTCGGAAACTGTGGCAAATTTTACGAATCTTTCTCAAAAACAGTTGAAAATGTTAAAGATTCGTGCTCGGGAAAACTTGAAAAGTTTTGCAAATTTGTCCTCGAGAAAACGTGGACAAATTTGTAAAGATTAACGCGGAAAATGTTGAAAATTTTGCGACTTTATTCTAGAGAAAAATGAAAATTTTGCAGATTTGTACTAGGAAAATTTTAAAGTTTGCAAATGGTCCCTGAGCTTTAAGTTCTCTGATTTTTCCAGGTTTTCCAAGACTGGAGTTACCCCGTCTACAGACTTTTGCAATTTATAAAACATCACCTATCGCGATATTACGATCAATTTTCCTTTTACTTCGAAAACTGATTTTATTTGGCATTTTTTTAACAAGTGGACGTCCGAATTGGTCATACCCCCTTCCCTTCCCCTGACCACATTGTATCCGTGACTCAACTTATTCCCTTCCCCTACATGAGGACGTCCTTTTTGAATAGCCCCTAAGGGGTATAGCACCAGACCTGGAAAACCTAGTAAAGTCATGGAAGTTGAAAAAGAAATGTCTGGCGGCAATCCCGCGAAAATGTACTTCTTCGTAACGTGGATAAGGTTTTTAGGGTCACCTGACTCACCTCGTGCGTGGGTTTGAAACCCTTGTCCGTTACTTCGCTATTTCCGTGAAACATTGTCCCCGAAGTGAAGTTTAAATGTCGCGCGAGGATCATCCATCAATGTCTTTTTCTTTTTTAAACGTTAACATTATTGAGCAAAAAACCCACGCTTATAGGAGAAAAAAAAAGGCGAGGGGTCCCAACCTCTCTTAACCTCCCCTCCTGTCTTATCTTCCCCTCTCCCAAAGACCTAATAGGTCACTCGCACCTTAAATTTGTAATATCGAGCCTATCGCCTACAAATTATCATAACAATTACCATCGGCGTTTCGATGATTGACATTTAATAATGATACAGGGGTGTCACTCTCAGTAAACTGAGAAAAAAAGCATGTTTTCTCACAGCTATATCTTACGGTTGAATTGGTTTCAATAAATAATGGAAATTCGTAAAATGAATTGGGAAAAAAGTACATTTATCTATGACAATATTTTGTAAGGTAACCTCGTCGTGGATTTAAAAATATATTTGATAAATCCACGGTCGTGTCACGTAATTTTATATTTTACTGGGAGTCTGGGAAAGTGTTTTTAAATTTTCGGAAATACTCAAGATGCGATTAAAATTTGTTGAAATTAGTTTTTTAAAATGCTTGAAGGACCTGCAAGAAGATCATTACGATAAAATTGTTCTGAAATGTTAATATTTCGAATTTAAAAAAAAAATATATTGTAAAATTCGGGAAAAAATTAGGAAATTCTAGGAAAGTTTTGAAAAAATGTGTAAATTTCAGAAAAAAAATTGTAAAATTCGGAAAAAATATGCAAAATGCAAAGAAATATTGTAAAATAAATGTAAAATTCATAATACGAGTATATATTAAATTTCAGAAATGTATTGTAAACTTTATAAAAATATTGTGAATTTCAGAAAATATATTGTTACTTTCAAACTGTATTGTAAATTTCATAAGGAAAAGTATTGTTATTTTCTGAAAAATATTGTAGCTATCAGAATAGGCCTATATTGTAGCTTTCAGAATATATTGTAGATTTCCGTAAAAGCATTGTAAATTTCACAAAAAATGTATTGTAAATTTTCCAAAAAAGGATTGTAAATTTCAGAAAAAGTATCGTGTATCTCAGGAAAATATATAAGATTCAACGAAATGTTATAAAATTCCGAAATAAGGGTGAAAATTCAAATCAGTCGCAACATTTAATACACGTGTACCGTATAATATTTTTAAATCAGGGATACATTTATCTGCTAAAACATTATAGTAGAGAAGTTCACTTTCCCGAAAAAAACGTACCTGTATTAGTTTTGTAAGTTATCGGTCGTTTATGCACGCCTCTAATTCAAGTAACGAAGCTTAGGATTATCGGCCACCCTGTACTCGTACGGGTTTTTCCCCTCCATTGACACCCAGGATGGAAAGTTCAGCGTGTACATTTTCGTTAATCTCTCGTTAAAATCCCTTAATCTTTCGGGGAATTAATTCCGCCCTTTTAAAACTCTGTCTTTAAAAAAAAAACGAAAACCTGGACTCGCGAGTCGTTCTTATTTTTATACCGAAATGTTGGCTTTGATTTATTTAACTGGATTAATTCATCCTTCTATTAACTAACTGAGACTTAAGCGGATTAACATATAACGACGTTTCGCCAACTTACTCTAAATCATGCAAAATATACTACACGATGGACCGAAATACAGTGCGTCTGCTACTATAGTATCTCCGAAGTTGCCGCAACTTTGATCGGGGAATTCCCCGTTAAAAACGTATACCTTTTGACTATGTCTTTCACCGACTCGAAGGGGTTAGTTTTAGAGTTTCGAAATGTCATAAAAATGTCCAAAAATTGTTCAGATGGAGTCATTTATTAACCTCCGATGACGTCATTCATTACAAATTCTGATGGTGTTTTTTATTATTATTCTTATGACGCCATTCTCCGAATACATGTACGAAAAATTTACTATTTTTAATGATTGATGGTACCCAATAAAATTTCCAATGACGTCAGCCATTACACTTCTGATGACGTTATCCAGTAAAATTCTGATTACGTCTACCATTTAAATTCCGATGACGTTAATTTGTGATGATGTTACTCATTAAAATTTCCGATGACGTCAACCGTTATTTTTTATGACGTCATCCATTATAATTCTGATAAATTCACCCCCTACAAATTATGACGTCGTTCATACAAAAATTACAATGACGTCATTAATAAAATATTTACAATGACGCCATTTATAAAAAATGTTGATGCCGAGCTGGATCGACTCACAAGATGATGGGTTATATAACGTGTGAAACTGGGCTTACGATTTGCTAAAACTGTCTTAACTGTCATGCAACGATATTGAACACGTTGGTTAAATACCGTAGCATTTACCGTATTTAACACGATTTGCAAAATCTCCCTCCTATTGTCTAAAGTTCGTTTTAACGAAACATATAGCGCAAATGCTTTGGCAACTGGGACTGTAATTCGTAGTGTCCGAATTCAGAATTTTTCTCGCATAAGTTAATGCAAATTGTTGGTCCATACCCTAGGGAGTGTGCCCTAGAAGGGGGCTTGGAAATGAGTATCAGCAATTGGTCTATAAAGCGTGGTGCAATGGATGTTTTTTTCACACCTGTCCATTATAAGCTCTGGTCATCGGTGTGGTCAAGGCATGTTTCGTTTTAGCGTTATTTGCTATGGAAACGGAACCTAGACGAGACGTGCTTTGGCGCAATTTGAATTGATGTGGTGAAAATTTGAGTCGATCGATTTGGCGCAATTCCCCCTTCGGGGCTTTCGTCGTTTAAAATGCGTTTAAGGTTGTGGAAATTACTTTTCACTCCCAGTTTTTAAGGATCCCGCGAAATGCGACCCCAATCTACGCTTTTATTTCGCTACAAAAATACTCGCTTTATGCGAACCATCGCGTGTTTATTTATAAACACCTCGGCGTTGAATTGCACTTCACTCGCCTTTTCCCGCAACTTCCGTTTGCCAAAATATCGTTTTTACGAACCATGGCGTTATACTGTCCGGAAAAAATGGGTCGTAAACTTAACCTGCCAAAGATCGAACGGTATTTTTCGCTCTGATTTACGAACAAAAATAAGGCCTTTCCTTTTTCTTACCAACTCAATTCTGTCTTTCTTTTATAAGATGTCAATTCCCTCATTTTACGAATTGTGCCTCCTCAGTCTCCTCGTTTTACGAACTCATTTGGTCGTTTTACGAACTTACCTCTTTGTAGGAATTGAATTTTCTCTTTTTTAAGAGATCGTTTTCCTCATCTTCAGTGAGTACAGTAGAACCTCTTATTATATGAACTCATCAGCACGTGGCACTTTCCCACCACACAGTGCCTCAACCTTTGGAAAATTAATTCAAAAACGCAAAAAATTAATCGTTTACAAAAACCAACCTAGGGCATGGATGAACCGTGATGTTTTTGTAGACTGGTATGATAACACATTCATACTTTT
>JAQGBX010007942.1:0-10970 GCA_034698745.1 Megaphyllum sjaelandicum
GGACCCATTGCTATGGGTCCCGCTGTTCCATAATCCCATTCACAATGGGTCCCATTCATGGGATTTATCAGCTGGGAATTATAACGATTTCACGATTGCTCTCGATTTAGTAGGGTCACTCAGAAAGAAAGATTCATTCATAAAATATTCATTCGAGATGATAGCCGTTTTTAAATTTATGGGTACGAGCACGGTGAAGCTTATTCCAGTAGCTTAATTGTTGTAATGCAAACGCAATATGCACATCAGGAACAAGCCATTGGAACAAGTTTCACAAGCTTCCCGTGCTCGTACCAAATGAATGCATTCCTTTCGCACGCGTGACTTCACGACTCCCAATATTCGATTCGCCATGCTTCTGTCTGATGGCGCATTCGGATGGTCAATCTGGTGTGCACCGGTGTAGGCTACAAAGTAAGGCATTAGTCTGTAAAGTCTATACAACCGTTATACAAAGATTAACGTTGATAGGACCAGAGCCGAGAACTACGAGGGCAACAATGGAGGCAAAACAGTTTTTTTTAGCGTGACGGGACGGCTATGTTTCCAGAATTACGTTAATGAACAGCCTCGGGTGCAATTATAATTTGGACGTCATATCGCCTCCACGATCTATTCGTAGAAATTAAAAATTGACATCTGGGTTTGACAATTCAACGCATGGCTCGATATTAACAACGTGAGCACTTCACTTCCTGCGCAGCCAATTTTCTCCCCGTGAATCTGCCATGCACGTTGATAAACGCTAGTTTATTATATGCAACCATGCAGACGGAAATCTAAGTTCTAAGGATGAAGAATGGCAAGTTTCGTTACACGCGTCGAAATGGCAAGACGCACGAAGGGAGCACCAATTAAAACCCCATGCATCTTCGGGGCCTAATGAAAATGATTCACACGGAGCTCTACGCTTATTAAAGAGTTGCTCACTGCGGGATGAAACATTTCTTAATTTATATGCAGCACGATGGGAACAACCGAGGACGAATTTCGGAGTATTTGGCAGCTAGGATAATGAACCGCGCGCTGACAAATAACGAGTATTTATCTCCCAACAAATCGTTTATCTCGGACTGACATTAATATGAACGCTGCAGAGACGTTCAGGTTCAACCGCAATATAACTTCCTTTTAATTAAAACCTCCTCGCACCGTTTGTCAACGTTGTCGTGACAGATGTTGAAAGGTGACTCGGGCCAAGATCGAACGATTGATTTCTCTTTCGTGGGAATTTAGCATCCGCGCCAGCCGTTAGGGAAAATGCGAAGAAAATGGAAGAAAACGAGGATCGAGCAATCTCGAGTTGGACACAATGCAGGTTAAACCGAAATACCGACCGAGGAAAACTAACCCAATTTGTGGCAATCCAATAAAATTTCCATCGCATGAATTTACGAATGGCAGTCTTGTTTCAATTGCAACTGCATGGTAACTTGCGCGTGACGTCACGCAGCTCGTGGGCGTGGCTAATGTGGCTCGGTGTATATTGTGGACGTATTGCGGGGTTCTAAAACTAAGAAAATGTCTCGTTAGATACTATCACTTACCCACGAAGAGTTTTTATCTGAAAGTAGATATTCTGATGCTGTTTTGCCGCTTTAAATCCAAAATTGTATGAATTTTCTCGTTTATTTTTAAATAATTAGATAAAGGAATTATGCAAAATGAAATATGGAACGAATGCAATCCTATTTTTGCCACAGTAAAATTAAGGCTAAATGAAGTACCCCAACATTTCTGATCTAGGTGGAGCTATAGCACGTGTCGTCTGCTTGTGAAAGCTATCTATACAGCACAGTATACGTTTTATAAGTAGGTTCACTCGCCACTTTTTTCATGGCAAAAACACTGCAGCGCCGTTATGTTGGTAAAGACATATAATAATAACTATTCCAAGTAGGGAAAGGGATAGAATGGGTATTAGATGTACCACTGACAACTATCCTGAAGTAGTACAGTTTATACAGACAATTTACAGAGATAGCATTAAGTTAAAATGTCAAATCGGTGTAATCCGCAATATTGATCGAGCTAAACTCAGACAATGTGGTTGCCATAACTATCCTTGCAGGCAGCCTGTTCCAGATACTGCCCACTCTGGGTCCAAAAGAAAAATGTGGACAGTTCTTCTTTGCGGTAGGCCACAGTACCTGCTTGGGGTAACTTTTAGTGTTATTGCCAATATCCTCCTTTTTAATTGTTTATAAAAATAAATGGGCACTTACTCTAATTTACTTCGTTAAGCCATATTCATTCAACAATAAAAAGACTTCATATCTAATGTATAAAAGAACTGCTTCGGCTAACTGATCATCAACTACAATAAATCCAGTTATATTCATAGGACGCCATCGAGCGCGCGAATATAAAATGCAAAAATTAACGTTGATTTGAGTTCTTATTGAGTTTCTACTTCGTATTCAGGCAGTTTTTTCATCTTGATTATTCTAAACGCTATCATATTTTTGGCCATGAAAGGCTCTTCTTTAATTCGATTAACGTCTACATTTTCCAGGGCTGTTGAGACGCATAAAAGCTCCTGTCTACAGACTAGACGCTCAACCGATGCAATTCTCAGAAAAAACATTCACCTGCAATGTGGATGCTCAAACCTTGATTGCAATTTAATTAGTTTGAGACCTTTTATCAAACTAAACTTTACAGAGATGCTCACAGCAACGATGCCAATCTCGATGAACGTCGATTATATAGCAGGGTTTTTATTGCGCACGACAAAAAACAAACCACTCTTGCTAAATAACTTTAAAAAAAGACAATAAAAATCCATACCAAAAGAATTCGTGAATACAGAAAGGTCCAATTCCTGAACTCTGCGGGATAGCTCAGACAGCTTACATATACGAAGTTCGCTACATTCGTGGACTATTTCATGAAAAGTATATAGACTGCGATAGTCGCCTATACCGTAGATATAATCGTAAACGTCTGTACTTCCGAACGTAGACAAATCCAAACTCAAACAATCGGATAATATTTCAACTATATGAGTTTTTTCAGACATCTCTTTCTAGACACGTACATGCATGAATAGCGTATGGAAACAATAGTATAGAGATAGTTCCGAAACAAGGTAGCATGCAAATGCGACTATATTTAGGTATACGTTACTTCCTCCGTATCGATATTAATAAACGGTGGCAAGTTTTAGTCTCGCTCGAAACTTTCGGATTTTTCGTACGTATACGTACACACGTGAGTGATACATTACACCCTACGGCGACAGAAATTCAATAGTGTAAAGTTTTCGAAAATTACTACCGGTTTCATAAAAAAACGTGCCTATACCGAGCAAACGAATTACACCCACCTCTGGCTGGTTACGAACTTTTCCTCGTACCAGTTACATTTTTATCGTCTGGGGACCTCTAAAATGTGTACAGCGTCATACATCGTAGTTACAAATGAGTACACATTTTATAATTTCGAGCTACGATAATGAAGCAAACGTAGCCTATACATTTCGGATCAAACACCGGTATTATCACAAAATATGCCGTAAAGGTAGACTTCGATACGAAACATTGCATTATGACCGTGTTTCGATCATCGACCAAATACAGGTCTAAAGACACGCTAATTAGCATTTTACGCCAGAAAAAGGAATTTCAAAGTAGTCGATGGATTCGTTGCGACTTTTATTCCATTAGTTGGATGTAATGAGATTATGAAAGTTGCATGCAACGAAATAGGCGCTGTCACGCTGGGCGAGGGGGGACTTAATCCAAGTTGACAGGTGAGCTGCTCGCGCCCTGAAGGCGGCAAACCCACTAAGCACCAAAGCTAGCACTAATTGCCCGAAATTGGCTCAAATTCAAAGCTGCAGCTAGGTCGAAGCAATTTCTCGACTATGTTCACTCTCCGATTCAAACGTTACCCGTGAAAGAAACGAAAACAACGACTCCGAATAAGAAATATTTTTTTGAGAATTTGATAAAAGAACACGGGAAATTTAAAATAATTGCTTTACCACCCTGAGCAGATCCATAAACTTTCCGAATAAGGTACGTTGCCATGGCAGCAATCCCAAAATTTAATCTCGCGAATTCCTTCGAATCCAAATATACTGCGAGGTTGTTAACATTTATTTATAAAATCTAGGTCGTTCGGAGCAGTTAGATAGCCGGAGTGAGCCGGTGCTCCTGTTTACAGACATCAGAAATGATCAAAGCGAAGCGAATAAAGGAAAGGAATCATTATTTTACACAGATTATATCGCAATGGCATACGTCGATTTGGACATGATCACACAAATCATCGCTATGCCGTAATTACTGAACTAATGCACTAAAGCGCAGTGGCTTTCATAAAATAACGGAAATTTCAATTCCCGAACAATATCAACCATTGGAAATTACATATATTCTGACTTATCAATATTCCCTGGACATAGTTTTTTTGTGCTAAAAATATGTGTAATTTTATTTGAGTTTCACTAATTTGTTAAAACAGCAGGGCAGCATTAACGTACAACACTTTTTGAAGGCCTATAATGCGCGGTTTTGGACATGAGACAGTCACCCCTGGTCGAAGTGACTTTGTCTCGCATTTAAAAAATATTCTGAAATATTGAATTATTAAAAATGGAAAACCTGTTCATTGGACAGTCAATATAGTCTGTAAAATATATCAGTAAATTTGTCTATTTAAAATTTCAGCGAGTTTCAAGAGTTTGATTAAAAAAATGGGATGCAGGCTATAAAATTAGCTAAAGTCATCCCAGTTTATGGTACCAAATTTGATACCACAATAATGTTAAGTGCCGACGTGGATACCGCAACCATTTTTTTAGCGATCTAGTCCACAACTGCATTTTTAGAGAGAAGTATTCCGTTGTTCCCTTGTCCATGAAGCGTGAGGAGCGATTGCTTCGCACGACGCAACGTTTCAGCATTTCAATCTGCTTTCGACTATAAAAACACAGCGACGCGTGGGGCGTTTCAGCGTTGAAAACCGATATCGGGCATCGTATTGAGTCGTGACGTTTCAATCTATTCCAGACTGATGACGTTCCACACTGACGCCGATCGCGCTTATATCTCTCTTATCCGGATGCTCGCTTTCAAAAAAGTGAAGTTGCGAGATTATTTCATAAATATATTTTCAACGCATTTCACAAACCAGTAGCTGAAAGGAATGCTCCCGGACCACTATCGATTTTTACGTGGACAAATAAACTCGGTATAGGATCGAAGTCGAACTCTTCCGGCACTTTATGACATTGTTCGGCTCGCTATTAATTTTTTAGCATATGCACGAAAGGACTCTGTTGCATCGAGGAGCAATGCGTATTGATTTTCAGCAGCTGATAACGGAAGACGTGCTTTTTAATCTGCTAACTTAAACCGACTTCTATTGGCTTCGTATGACGTTCGGATTTTCTTATTAAAAATTGTTTCTAAAGAAGCTATATCACCAGGATTAAGAATTTAAGACTGCGCGATGTAGTGCGCGAAGGGTGCCACCCTCACCCCTTACGGTGTAACAGGTTCTAGTTCTCATTTTACACGAGTTTTATTTCATCCTAAAGAAATTTAATACATCGACACGCCGGCGGTATTAGTTTCACTCGACGGGAGCGAGCACAAAGAATGCTTATCGCAGGCGCTTACCACAAGGCGTACACTATAGCACCACCAAGCAGTATGAGAATGCGCATGCTTTTTAAAGGTGGGCGCACACAAAGAAAGCTTAGCCGAGCCTGGCTGAGCTTACAAAAAGCGCAGATAAACTTTCAAGAATGTTTTTAACATTCTTTTTTGGAATTCCTAAAGCAGATTTGTAAGACACAGAGTGACACAGATCACTATTGGTCAAAAGTGTAGCCATGATCGATTGTACTATGCCATCTATGTACACTTGTATGTAGGCCCTATACCGTAAAAACGTGTCCTGCGCTCATCAAGAGATGCTAATGCGCATGTGCAAGGTTTCATGAGAAATGTTTCACCTAACACGACGCATGCAGTGGCGCCACCAAGCACACTGACCATCACGCTTGATATCAGTGTTCATTGTGCGCCCCAAACCTGGAAACAAGAAGCTGAAGAAGCACGTCGAAAGTAAGCATTCGATCAACACGAAATGCAATATTGTATACATTTACATATACGTGTACATGTATATATGTATGTACAATTGTAGACAATTTTGCAAACTACCATCGCAACTATACACTGTAGTTTGAAGTGTATTCAAAAACCGCATACTTTGTCGAGTGATCGAGGCAAGACGTGGGATGAAGATCGAAGATCTCCAGGGACACTTGAAATGCTTTCATTAATTATCCATTAACTTATTAATGCTTTTATTGAAATTCTACAGCAGCTGTTTACCTCGCATCTGGACGTTAATAATTTCACGAGTCGCAAAAGAGTAAGTTCGCAGTATCGGTTTTCCAGCGACATACGTAACTTTTCTAAGCACTATATCTAAAAGCAATAGTTTCCTAGCTACACGTTCTACATCTCGCGGTGACCTTAACCTTAACCTTAGCAGTGGCGCACATTTACATTGTACCATTTTCCTTTGTAAAACTAGGTTGCGGAGGACCACGTTGTTTGTTTCTATATACTTTTCGTGAGTTACGTGTTTTCATTGTGTTCTAATTCGTCAATAAACATGGACGCATTCTTCGATAGCTTGGTACCAGGAAAAGGGACAAATAGTGCACCGTTAGCAACCAAATTTCATAGACGTTCAGTAATTGAATCAATTAATAATGGCTCTGAAATGATTCATTTTTTTAAAATTCTTTCTGTCAACAGATTCGGCGTAACCAGCATTTCCTTTCCTTTTAGAAGCCACAAAATAAACCCATTTTTCAGCGTGGTTTCTCTAATTCGGCCTATAAGCCAATCGATCGGTGGCGCTCATCACGTGGCCTGCAGGATCTTTCCCGCGCGTTACGTCATCGACTCAACAGGTAGAAGAAGCGGAGAGACTCGCACGCAGTGTCAGTTCTTGCGGCTGCATCTTCAGCAAGAGGTTAGCATGGTGCGTGCTTCCTACAGACTTTGTTTCCAGGAAAAAAACACCACCTAGAGACATCATCGGTTCAATCTCCTCTTCTTCTTTCGCAATTCGACACACGCGCTTCACACGGTTCATCGAACATCGAAATTTACTGGAAAAAAATAAATTGCGAGACTCGAAATATCGAAGGAAAATGATGCCCGGGACACGTGACGAGATGGCACGCCACGGAAACATCTGATTTAAATTCTCAAAGAATATATAAGCCGAGGTGCAACACCCGTGATATTGGCAGTTTTTTCGACTCTATACCATGAAGGGTGTTTGAACTAGTGTTCTGATTTGTGCTACTAACATTCGTTATCGGAACATTCTTGCACTGCACAGAATAGAGCGTTGGTCATAAACGACGCGAGGCGACTTCGGTTCTCTCAAATTGGCGATCATTCGTTGAAATCATAACTGAAAATGCGGGAGAATAAATTAGTAATCTTGGGAAGCGGTGCCGTAGGGAAGACCTCGTTGGTGATGCAGTTTTTGGAAGGATTCTTTTCACATTCTTACAAGCCAACAGTGGAAGATTATTACAGGCACACATTACAACTGCCCAGTAAGTAGATTTTGTGTTTTCAGAGTATATTTTGCTCTATTTCTTTCTATACTTGTTGCGTTGGATTTCGAGAGAATCCTGGGACCCGTTTCCAATCTCAGCCCATTTATTTCCATTAAAAGAAATAGTTTAAAAGATTTCTTATCTCTAAATAGTGCATAATCTACTTTATAATAAACATTGCAGATTTGAAGAATTTGTCGATAATTATGTATTTGGGCATGTAGAGTGTAGCCTATATAGTGTAGAATCTGAGATAGTTCCCACATGTATATCAACTCGGCCATGACTGTTTTTCTATTCCATCCCATCCTCCTCGTTAAAGTCCCAAATACTGTACGGAAAATATACCTAAATTGTGATGTTGGGGTTCATCATGACCAGACTGCTTAGTCTGACTTAATTTGTATAATGTTCGTCCCCTGCTGCCACATGGTACTATGTACTGATTGCAGGGTAAAGAATTGAACTGAATTGAATCGAAGCATGCATGCATTACAACGACAATTTTCACGTTCGTTAAATACCGTACATGCGCATATGAGTAGGAATATGTATTAAAAGGAGTAATTTGCAATTTTTTTTATCATGAAACATTCATGGTGTTTTAGTAGGTTTTCATGTGTATTTCATACAGTAAATGTTCGCGCAATATACAAGATGAGGCATTCCTTTGCGCAAGCACACCTGAATACAATTGTACGGTATACATGCATGCATTTTCAATGACATTTGTATCAAAGCGGTTGTGCTGTTTATGAAAATATCAAATACACGGACATATACTGCATATATAGCTATTGTATACAATGAAATTATTTGCTAAACACACGTCATGACAGTACATTTGCAAACGCATGTGCTCTTTTCATTACCGTTTAATTACCTGTATCTTAATAATATTAATTAGGTTGCCTTGAAATAGACGAAGTACAGGCATTTGCTTTAAGCTAAACCATTATGATAAATAAGGAGCCAAAAGTAAATTATTAAAACTTCATAGGCATTAACTGGTAATTTAGGCAAATAGAGAATTAAAGCAATATATATACCAAAGGCTAGATATAAACACGTACAAGCTCGTCTGCGATATGGCAGGTTCTGTAAAACTACTAAAACATAACTTGTACTAACTTCAAAGTAGAAAGAAACAAGTTTACTAAAAGCAAAAGCTTTTATCTTTTTTATTTTAGGGTCTCGAGCGAATTTGAAAATTCCCAGTCAGCTAAACAACAAACTGTCAATTTACTTTTAATACTCGCATGAAGAGATAACAGTCTCGTTATACAGAGAAAAGTTCAGATCGGTGTTCTAATTATAGTATTGGAAGCTAAACTTCTGCTCGAATTACGATACTTTCTTCGTAAATACCGCAGCAAATTAAAATCGGTGACAAACTACAATAAGTGCCATAATATCCTGATTTATATTGGCAACCTATTCAATGCATATACAAATTATTTTGAACTTTTCGTTTCACGTCCACGTAATAAATGAATTCATATTTACTCTGTAAAGTATAGTGTGTTAATTGAAAGAAGGAAATCTGGAAGCAGCTTCCTATTCCGTGAAAAGATTTATAATAACAGCGAGACATAATGCTATTCATGGAGGAGATCATTTGGCACTTTGATGGACAACAACTTTCACCGATATTATCTGCGGTAAAGCAATCAAATCAAGATTTCAAGTTAATGAATGGCGAGCTATATGGAAGCAGTATGGTATTTTCCACTATGGTATGGTTTGTAGCCTGCAGTGTATGGCTTTTATGACGCTAATAAAGCTAGAAACAGTTCCTTGAAGCGTGTGAATAACCATGGTTATTAAATCCAGTAATTAAGTATGGTTGGAATATTTCCGTATTTATGGATAAACTAATCGATCGGTGCTGGCTTCGAAGCTTGCAAAGGTAACCCCATACAAGATTCCCCTAAATAATAAACATGTAATAATATGACCTTTTCGAGGTCATCAATCAGCGGATTAATAAACTGCTGCAGGAAAGAAATTTCTTTTAAAAACGATTTCTTATACGACATGGTCTTATTTACCCGTTTTATACTCAACATTTACTATCAGAATTTCATACACTGTATACTTGGTCAATAGATTGTTGAAGTTGTTTAATAACGGGAATCTGTGCTTTACCTCTTAAACATTTTATTTACAGTAGTTGTTCACCGTCGATCACTGCAAAACATCTAATTGCAATTAAAATTCATATTCTAAGAAAACTTTCGTCAAAACAAGATAATCTCGAGGGGACGGCATCTTTCTGATTTAATGGCTTAAATTAATGCGGTACAATTTTCACAAATGCATGTATCAAGTTCACTGTCACGTAAAATTTAAAGCGACATCGAGGCAGAGTTCATCTAACTGCTCATGGTTCACAAAGCAGGACAGTGCATTATTAACAGTCTAGGTAATTTCAAAAAGCCCCATTCACGCAGGTTGAAGGGACAAGTCACGTTCTTCAAGCATTCACATAGAATTAAAGGAATGAACGTTATTATGAAACTCACGAGAGAAACCTATTTCGCAATCGTGGTCAACAAGATTAACTTTATATTTTAATTTTAAATGCATATCCGCGAGGATACAGTATATCATTATACCTGTATGAAAACCTGCTATACCGTATTTGAAAGGGCTTTCAAATGACAACTCGTTGAACGTATAATGTTCTCAAATGGCAACGAAATAGGTTTCAAGTAAATCACGAAGATAGCTGGGTATACAGTTTTTAAAGTTAAATGCAAATACTTCACATATTTTAGAGAAAATAAAAGTTGCGCATTCCTCCCCCTCCCCTTAAAATTGGTGGTAGGTGTTCTAATACATGTACGGTACAATGTATTTGCATATTGAAATTGTGAAAAAAACATTATCTGATTTAGTTATACAATTATTAGTAATCGTGATCATGTCTACGTGCATGCACTTTAATTATTTTGGCTTGTGACATCAGTCAAAGTTGACGATGATGCGCTGCATTAATTATCATATTATCATTTAGAAAAGGACGCTCGAAGATAAGGCGCTTTTTTGTTTCAGAAAATTAATACACGTGCAGGCAACATTATATTTCACAAACTCACCTAAAGCCATAATTAGGCTCTGTTAATTTAAGAGTAGTTTCACGTGCAGATCTCGGCAATGCAAATATTTCGTTGGCTGCGCGTCACGTCATATTATGCCTTCATCTGAGATAATGTTACAAATTAACACTCATTAATTGAGAAATCATACGGTGGACAAAGGTCTTTAACAGTATCACGTCCACTGTGTAAGACTAATAAGGTGAGAGAACGCCCTATATTGAAACGTTAGCGTGTCTGAGGCGATAATGACCTGTTATGCC
>JAQGBX010007943.1:0-10970 GCA_034698745.1 Megaphyllum sjaelandicum
ATACGAACAAAATTCGATTAGTTTTGAATTCATCAATATTTTACTGAAAACAAAGTTTCTTTTTTTTATATTTTCAGCAATCCATTGTTAGAATAAAATTTAATTTCGATCGTTTTAAAGCATGATTTGATATGATTTTTTGAGATTTATGAAAACTTTCGCTTGTTGTAACATAAGTTGACTAATTTTTTGTTTAAAATTGTTTTCATTGACTTTTATAATTAGAATTTACTGTATGACTTAATAAAACAGTACTTGATTGAAACATTTGAATCACTAAAATTCTCCGAAATACCAAATAAAAAGTAATAAAAATCATTCAGCATTCAGTTTTCCTCATTTTGGATTCATGGAATGAAATTCAGCTACTACATTACAGTATAATATATTCTTTGTCGGTATGTTTATTAACTTTTTAATTTTCTGAGGAAAATTGTACTTGTCAGTGAAAAATAGCGAGTTTTTTCGAAAAAAAATGATAACTACATTACAGCAATTTTTGCAATTTTTCGATGTTGAAAAGTTTTAGAATATGTTTGAGATTTATGTCGCTTTCATTGTTTTTTTGTGTTGTTCTATAAAAAATTGTAGAACGCATTTACTGTGTGTTCCTTCATGTATGAAATGCAAGAGATCAATTTCTCAGTTCGCACAAAAAAGTAGTAAATTTGAGGAACGTTATTTATGGACTGCCCTCTAGAAATGTCACTTCAGGCCGAAGCGCCGCAGCAGATTTTCAAATTCGTGTTTAACTTCGAATCATTTCTAAATTCTCCTTCATGTCACAGCATACTGTGTTCATGTCCTCTGTCTTGAAAAGGTGCATGTAGGATTATGATGCACCCTCAATTTTAAATGTTTTACTTGTTTTAAACCTAGTTTAGATAATTTTTAAAGTTTTAATTTTAAGTATCGATTATCGAAGAGTTCTAGAAATGACTTCCCGTTTTACGCCGCTGCAGAAGAGGCAGTTGTTGACGTTTTGCGTAGCTTGGTTCGCTTATGCATCCACGTATTTGTTGAGAAAGCCGCTCGGTGTGGTAAGCAAATTTGATGATTATAGTTGGCAAAGTGGTAAATGTTTTGTTCCAAGGCTGTGAGTGTTTTCATCCATTGTTCCTGCTTCTGTTTAATTACGCAATTAGTTGTACAACTTGTATGCTCTCATGTGCTCCGTACGCGTACAGGGTGTCCAAAAAGTACTCATTTTTCGGACATTTTGATCGTCCAACTTATTTGAATGTGCGCCAAATTGTTTTTTTTAAAACATTTTACCCTACTTATGTTACTTAAGGCTTTGTATATTTCCGGGGCTCAAAATTTTTATTTCTTTATATATCTGTTTGGTGTTCTATTAATTCACATAACGATCGAAAGTATAAATGATGACGTAGCCTATAATACATTATTTTCTAACAAAAGAAAGAAATTTAAGGTGTATTTATTGTCAAGCCATCTGGTATGTCATCAATCCAGGTGGTAAACAAAAATCTAGTTTAAAAACCTATCGTTCATGAAGAGTTGCAGTTTCTCTAAAGGTGGTTTCTAATACCAAATGAACAGCTGCAATAGCAGCATTTCATTAATTGTTAATTCTCACTCTCCTATTCAATAGCACAGAAAGATTTGTTATCTAATGTAACCGCACTTTAATACTAAAATCCACATTAATAAACTATAGAAACATTTGTAATGATAGCAAAGGTAATATTTGATGACCTCGAAGGTTAATGGTTTTAAAATTAGCAAATATATATTAATTATACCCTAAATTACTGTACATGCACTAATTTAATGCAATTTCCAAATTTACTTATAGATAAAATCGGATCTTCAAGATGATTTTTCATTTTCCGAAGTTCAGTTGGGATGGTTTGATTTGGCTCTTCTTTTACCATATGCATGCATGCAGGTAATAATGTCATTAAACGTGCATTTTTACATTGCTTAGAATAGCTTTTTCACCTTTAATAATGTAAAAACTCGTATTTTCAGATGATTTTAGGACCATTGGCAGATAAATATGGAACCAGAAAAACCCTCGCAGTTTGCCTCATGTTGTCGGCTTTGTCAATGGTATACCCAAAAATTTTGAAATTCACTAAGGACATTGAGTGGCATTACTGGATCCATTAATTCTGGATAATTATGCACAGATTAGTTTTGGACAATTCAATAATTTTTACATATTCAGCTTGCTGCTATTTTTCAATGGAATGTCACAAGTGAGTTTTTCTACTTTTATAATGACAGGATTGCAGCCACATCTTTTATTTGACTTTTGAATGTTTTTCAATTTTAAAGGCTGTTACATGGCCCAGTGCTGTAAAAGCATTGGGATCGTGGTATCCTAGTCAGACCAGAAATTCTATCATGGGTATTTTTGGAACAAATGCATTTGCTGGGGGTATTGCTGGAACTGCATTAGCGGTAAGAGTCTTTAACAATTTTTTCTATTTGATAAATTTTTTTTTCTCAGCGATTTAGTTTTAAAATGTATTTTAAAAACTTGCATTATCAAGCATTGCATCGAAATTTGTTCTCTTTAAGAAACCTCAAGTTTGAGAAGAAAAAAATGTAAAGTAATTTCACAATTTTTTCAAGCTAACTCTTGATGTCAATCGGTATCCGTTTTTCTTATGCTGTGGATATTTAAATATTAATGTAATGTACATCCAATTAAATAGGTTTATTTTCAACATTGCTGTGGTTGGAAATCTGTCTTCTTTGTCCCATCATTGATTGTGGTGAGTTTAGGTCTACTCAACTTTTAGTTTCCTGAGTAATCAGTAAATTTGATTTGTCTATTAAATTATTGCTTTACAGCTAGTCATGGGCTTCCTGGTGTACTTGATTCTCTACTCGCCCGAGGAGCTAAACATAGCAATTCCAGGCCGGCGTATGTACATCTGACGTTTGTGCACCTTATTCCTCCACTCGACTTAATTTTCCACTTTGTTTGACTATTGTTCATCTTAGCTTCAGAAGAAACTCTGGTATTGCAAGGGAAAACAGAAAAGCCAAGCTGGTTGCAGCTTTGGAAAATACCGTACGTGTTTAAGTTGCTTACATTAATAGTTCATAATTGTCTTATGACGTTTTTATAAAAAAAAAATTACAAAATTTACTTAAGGATAGGGCAGGGATCGGCAACCTGCGGCTCACTTTGGCTCTTCCGTCTCAAAAGGTTGCCGACCCCTGCCCTAGGTCAGGGGTCGGCAGCCTGCGGCTCGCAACCGCATGCGGCGTAACTTTTGGCTCTTCCCTCTCAAAAGGTTGCCGACCTCTGGGATAGGGTATTAAAATAATAGGTGATTTAAGCTTCATTCATTGGTTTTTGAAGCCATATAAAGTTTGGCAATGGGCCATGCCGTTCAACCTAGTCTTATGACCTTCAGATGGTTCATAGAATAAAAATTGATAAAATATCATCGTCAATATTTCTCTCGCAGCGGTGTTCCAGAAATCGCAATTACAATGTTTTGCCTCAAGGGTGTGCGATATTGCATGTATATGTGGCTGCCTCTGTTTCTGCTTGACAAGGTGAGGCTCTAACATGCACCTAAATTTTTAGCATGATATTCGTTATGATGTTCTAAAAAGATGTTGATATCTTTTTTTTATTTTAGGCGAACTATAGCAAAGCTCAGGCTGGTCTGTTTTCGACCATTTTCGAAATAGGTGGCGTGCTGGGCAGCATGTGTATTGGGTTACTCATTGATAGGCTCTTCAAGGGTTACACCTTGGCCGGGATAACTATCTCCGCTGTAGTGACCACACTGGCCACAGCAGCTTTCTTCGTCACAAACAGCTGGGGACTGCTGTTCAATATAGTCTTCTTGCTATTATCTGGCGCCTTTAACTGTGGTCCAGACACCCTCCTCGGCTCCTCCGTGCCAATGGAACTGGGCGAGGCTAACGGGCAAGGGGCAGGATCCGCTGTCATCGGATTGGTAAATGGTAAGTGATAGTAATTTATTACGGTGACCATGGTGACTAGCTTCAAGAGTTGATAAGAATCGCCTGCTAGAAGATAAAGCTAATGATTTTCTTAGGCAAAAAATTGTTTTGCTATGCAATTTGTTTCTACAATTTGAAACGTGAGAGAGGAAATTTTTAATTCCAAATTAAAACGTGGCCAATTTTTTTTTTTAGAAAATTTGTTGCTTATTGAGATTTATACTTGTATAGGATTTGGAAGCATCGGTACCTTTCTGGAAGGCCCTATCATGGGCTTTATCATAGAGCATTATCAGTGGAATGGCATGGCCCAGGCACTTGTCTGTATTTCAGCCATTGGGACTCTGGCCACCTGGCGAGCGTCGCGCATCCACAAGGTTCGTTCAAGTGCCAACAGTCTTGCAGCAAACACGTAACAGGAGTTAGGACGTGTGATGGAAAACGCTTTCACTGGATATTACCCATCTAGTCACGGGATTCAGGCCTGTTTTTGCACCCTGTCTGGTAGCCATATGTGATCCGAGTTGGCCAATTGGCAGGAACCGACTGATGCATTCACTAATTATTTATTATGTCAGGACCTTGGCGCTTGTGAAGGTAAACACACATGCAGTCATCTATTGAATATTTTAAAGCGCTTTTAAAAGTCTGAAAACGTGGCCATGATAATTGTTCAAAGCAAAATACTCCACATGGTTTTTAAATTTTTCCTCAGGCATTTAAGTAATGCTAGTGATAACTTCAAATCGTCACAACTTAAATTTGATTTGGGAGATGAATAAAAAGGCATAAACAGGTAATTGAATTGATTCGTTTTTTGAAAAATCAAGAGGCATGGTAATGAGCGTCAAACTAAAGAATCATTAAAGAAAATTTTCCTTTAAGCGGAATTTCTTCGATTGATCATAAATTTTACATGAAAGTTATTGACATGTTCGTGATCATGGCTGTATTCTGTTTCTGTTAATAATATTGAAGGAAGGTAATTGAAATCCTCTTACTCACGATACTTTAATTGAATGTAAATGAGCAGTGTAGAGAACGAATTTTCCAGCAAAGTTCATGCTTTATTATAAAATGTAATATAACCAGCAAAGGTCAGACAAACGCTTTTTAACGGGAGAAATATATGACGGAGCTGGTATAAATTATATTTTATTTTTACAAAACATTGCTTTTTTGTAGCATATCAAGACTGGAAATTAAGTGTCTTCTTGGCCAACCACATGGTCCAAGCTGTCATTGCTGCAGTTGTCTTTGTCGTCTTCCAGATCGGTTGAAGATCCCATCAAGGGGCTATCATCCCTCCCTTGCAGAATAGGATCTGGAATTAAAGAAAAGAGGATGTCAGTTTTTAAACCAGGTCATTGTCATGTTCCGTTTTCAAAATTGATTTTTTTCTGCTTTGTTATCCAGCATGCATTTTTTTTCAATGAGTTTGACTTGTGACAGTGGAAACTAATTTCTTTTATGTAAAAAATAGCCATAAGTACCCGATAACATGAAATGTGTAGAAAGCTCATGTTCTGATTGGTCCAAATCAACGGCTTCCAGAGATTCTGTCAGCTGTGGCGTATTTGTCGAGATGGATGCTCGGCTTATGTCCTGTTGAGGTAGAAAATGCGATTGTCCAGGTTATCTTGCTGACATTCAGGATTATTACTAATTGGTCCTGAACCTCTATTAAATGTGCTATGAAACTAAGTAATTCAAGGTGTAATGGCTTTGTATGGCCTGTCCTAGTCTAAAACCAGACTTAAAGGAGGTAGGCACCAGTGAGCAGAACTTTTTTTGTATCAACCTGAGTGCCAAAAGGCAGTTCCGAGCACTTGGAGTCCTCGTCGGGATTCATGTCCAGTTCGGCCCCATTCAAGAGCACGTTGGCTTGAGCAAAAGGTTGCAATTGGTCTGGAAACGTGCACAAGCCAAACACAGTTAATAGTTGAACAAATTAACCTTAAATGCAGATGTCAAGATAGATGCCAACCTTTGTGAATTGATTCAGCATGCTGGATGGATCCAGAGTTGTGATGTTGGGCGAGCGAGCCCATGCTGGCAGCGTCTGGATCAGAGATGATGATTTGTGATTGAAGATTCAAGTGAAGGGCGACATTATCTGTGGTTTGCATTCCATCAGTCTGAAAGCATGATATTTTTAACGAGCCATTAATTCGAAACTATCACAGCAGTGATCAAGAAAATAGACCAATGAGAGAAAACCAGCAAAGTTCCATTTCCTTTCAATTCATGCAAATTTCTCTCTTATTTGTCCATGACTGATTATGAACATCTTCTGAAAACTGATCATGCCACTCACTGTTACAGCTTGGATGATGATTTGCCCCGTTGATGTGGAAGTCGCGTATGGTAGTGTGGTGCAAGCAGTATGAGGTGTGAAGAAATATGTGGCCGGATTGGCTGACGATGCTAACTGGAGTCCGGAAGGAAGAACTTCAAACGTCTGTAGTGTGGTTGGCTCTGTGGAAATGTCTGGCTGCTTGATGCCCAGGGATTCATCAGAAAGTTCCAGTTCTAAGGTGGAAAATTCATCAGTTCTTTGTCACGATAGAAGAAAAGAAGTTTTGGCGTGGTTATACCTTGTGCCTTAAGTGCAATAGGCACTTGAACCAATCGCACATGAGGTAAAGAGATGGCTGTGGTGGTGACAACACCAACATCTGGAGCTTGCATGAGGGATGGTGGAGACTCTCTGCCCTTTAGGTGGACATTTTCAACGTGATGCTTGTACAGGTACTGGCACACCTCTAAAGCGAAAAAACAAGACATCAAATTTTTTTTTTCCTCAAAATTCTGTTTTTTTTATATAAGCAGGAGTATCGTTTTAAGATTTTAATGGTACATCATTTTTGTGATGGGATCACCTTTAAAAAAAAGCGTTGATGCACCCGGAACATGCCTCTTCAAACTCCACCACTTGCCTCTCAGCCACTGTGGCGACCTCACGCTAAAACGAGGAAGATTCAGACCTGTAATGTTTCATTAAGCCACCTACTTAATTGGGCAAGACTCCAACAAAGGTTTACCTGTTCCAACCACTGGCAAGGGCATTCCAATCTACCTGACTCTCCTCCACCACATCCAAACTGCACATTCTGAACCAAAGACGATGATTACAGTGTCTTGAATTTGCAGAGCATATTAAAAGATCCACACACTTACTTCGTAACCAATGCCACATCGTCCACCCGGGTCCACTCGGCGCCGCCCACCTGCTTCCAGTTGAGATAGTTAAGCCACTTGGTGCGGCACTGCTTTTCAGACCGTGTGCCCACACTCTGGGCTACTGCTGCCCAAGAGATCCCTGTAGTCACTATTTCTCCTGGAACAGCGTTGCTCAGCTCGTACACCGCTTCCGCCAGCAGATTTTCCTCGCTTGGAAACCATTTGCCTACGGGAAGATTGAGGATCATGAATTTGTAACCGAAGGCATCGTGGTATTGTCAGATGTGTTCTAAATTGGAATATAATCGCTCCATCCGAACCATGATACCACACGTTAGCTCGTGGCCAAGAATCAAATTAACCCCAATGGAGATGAAATTGACACGTTATCAAGGAAATAAAAGTCTGGAGAGGTGAGAAATCAAAGCCTCATCTAGCAGGAGATGAATATACAGTATTGCGAAATTCAAAACCCCTAACTAGAATATGGTTCAATAATTCAATGAGCACCTTATCCTAATAGGCTTTTTTGCATCTTCCAAACACGAATTGGATATATTTGTCAGAAATCGAAAACTGGCCCAAATTTTGTAATATTACCACAAATGTTAAGAAAATGAAAACATACCTGTGTTGCAATGATCTTTCATCAACCTGCACTTGTCTTTGATGGAAGATGCACTGCGCCCCATCTGCGTGCCAATGGCCTGCCAGTCATTGCCGTGTTTTGATCGTAAACTACAAAGAAGAAATGATACGGCCAGCGCCACGAAAACTTAACTACTTGACGATGAATCGGAATACTGTGACAGCTTTTTTGAAAACACACACCTTCTCAGTTTGTCCATTTCATCGGTAGTGTACTTTCCAACATGGTTCTTGTTGTCATACATCCGGATGACTCTGCGATAAACCGAGAACAGTGGTCGGTTTAGGCCTTTGGCAACCATACGATAGAAATCCTTTCGCTCATCCTTTGTCATGCCAAAAATCACCTCTGTTGGGTTTATGATGTTATGTTCCTGTTGATGATAAAATAGATTGATGTTAATTTGAGCAAATCTGTGGCCATTGGTCCCTTCTGATCAATACAATTGAAATCATTACACAATATGTAAGTTTATACATACTACAAGGTTTGCTAAGATTCTTTTACAAAAAAATAAATACTGGAAGATTTTGAAAGATTTGACAATATTGAAATTGATCATGACCCAAAAGGATATTTTGGTGATGCCCACATGATCTGGGAGTAGTACTCAACAATGGATTGACAATGACAAGGTTTTTTGGAATTCGAAAATGTTTATCAACGTTTAAAATTTCCTCAAGTACTATTCAATAATGAAGTGAATTCTACATGATGAGGTTCGATAAGACATTAAAACCTTGCGAAAGATTTTACCAAATGTCCCACTTACAATGCAGTATTGCTTGATGTTAGCATCCAAAAGGTCCACCTCCTCTTTGGACCACATGCCCTGCTTCCACATGTGACCTTTGCTGTGCAGATTGGTCTTGTCTTCTCGACTGGTGAACCATGCCTGGCTCACGTCGTTTACGTTGTCCACTGGGGGCGGGCTGCTGCATGATTGCTCGTCCAGCGTTGGCTTCTCTGGTTCCTGCAAGGACAGTGCAGAGATGGGTGTGGCATGGATCATCCCAGATTCATCTGTTGAAAACATTATGGGCAATGGTCAGTGTTCAGTGTATGGTCATGTTAGGGGACAGTGGTCAAGCAGGTACCATGTAATGTCAAAAGATAGGTGTGCCCATCTTGGTTCATTGTCTCAAGATACATCCTCTTGGAAGGTGGCTCACCACAACTGTCCTCCATCGATGCTGAAACTAGAAGGTCATTTAGAAAAATTCGATTTCAAATGTGTGCCAATGATAATTTTTGAAATTAATTAATGTGCTCATACTCGAACCATCATCAGCAAGAATGACCAAGCGACCGCTGGAGACGTCTTGAGTGGTCATCTGCTCAAAACTGCTACTGGTCATATTAGTGTCGACGTTGCTGAGCTATTGGTAGATACCGCAAAGTTTGTTTTAATACATGTGCATAATTAATGATGATTGGGGCAACCAAGGCCATCATAGGAGATTAGTGATGAAGTGGAATACCTCATCCAGGTCTTGACCGCACCCGAGTTCAAGTGTAGTCACTTGTTGGTCCACTGGATTAATATGGCTATTGTCCATCGACGATAATGGCAGTGATCACCTATAATTTGTACCATATACTGTAGCTACTGTACTGTAGTATAGGACATCTACATTATACTGTAAATCATAAATTTCCATAAATTATTAAATTGGAAATATTAAAAAATCGTGAATAAATCTAACGATTCTAATGTTAAAATAATTATTATACATGTTCACAGGATTCCCCCAGACCTAGAAAACCTGGAAAAATCAGGTAACTTGAAAAAGACTGGAAAAATCAAGGAACGTGGAAATAACTGTAAAAGTTAGGGAAGAATGGCTTATTTTGAAAAAAGTCGGGGAAATTCAACGCTCGGGGCCCATTTTCAGAGTAGAGATTTGCAACGTTTTCTGCAACCGTGTCAAATTTGCAAAATTTTCCACGTTTTCCGAGCACAAATTTTCAACATTTTCAAACATTTTCCGAATACAAAATTGTCACATTTTTAAAGAAATTTTATGGAAATTTTTTAATATTTTTAAAAACTTTTCTACGTTAGTTTTCAAAATTGTCGTTAGTGAATTTTGAAAAATATTTTCCATCAGTGTCGGTTTTGCCACATATGTGAATTTTTCACATTGTCATTAGTCAGGGAAATATTTTAAAAACCTGGAAAAGTCCGGGAAATCGAAAATGAAATTTCTGGGGGATCCCTGAGTTCATTTACTGTTGGATTGGATTGAATTGTAGCTTGTCCTTTGAGACGGACATGTAAAACTGTACATTTAATATGTTTTAGCAACACAGTGTTAGCAATTTAGATTTCCTTCCGTGGGAGGCGCCACATGCATGCATGTACACGGCAATACGTGCTGCGTACAAGGGCAGCAGGATAGAACAATAGATTTTTCTAACAAATAAAATAATTTCACCATGGCATGTGCAAAATAACACAGTATATGTAATGACGATGTGTAAAATAACATTCGGTCGTTTAATTAATTGCATGACGATGATATAAGCGCAGCATGTACAACTGGCTACAAAAATGTCATTTTCTTTGTAATATACAGTAATTATTATGGAAAATTGTTAATTTGCATATTAATTTCGACAAACATTCCAATCGATCCTATGATAATTTCATAAGTTAATGCAACTAACTGTTCTGGACTTCTGGTCGATCGTATTAATGATCTTTTGATATTCGTATTGTCTGCTCGGAACATCAAAGACAAATTAAACCTAGCTGGTCTTTTAACTCCCTTGCTTCACATGTGACAATTACCGAATATTTTGATATTTTTATTATTGAAAAATCCAGATATCAGCATGCAGGTTAGTTATATGCATGGGCGATTTAGTGCGCGCGAATTTCGTGACTTTCGCTGTTTTATAGCTCGAACAACGAAGCGTAGCCATGTTTGCGAAAGCAACATCATGGCAACGCTCTCCGGTAATCTGCAGTCGTCCCGTATTTATTTTTAGTATTTTTTATTAGTTAAAAAATGAATTTAATCGTCACGAGGGGCTTTTAAACATCAGTACCAGAGAGCTGATTGCATAATGAGATTGGAAAAACGCTTACGCTTCTCTCCGGGAATTTCGGAAAGGACCAGGATGATGCTGCTCGGTGACCAGGATGAAAACAAAATGGCAGCAAGAGAGTTGT
>JAQGBX010007944.1:0-10970 GCA_034698745.1 Megaphyllum sjaelandicum
TAATCAGTTTTTATGTTATGTGGATTCTGTAATTAAATCTATTCTACAAACCAACACTTCGTCAGCGTTCTCCAAACCTACGTACATAGTGGCTTTATCAACATTTTGTATGAAAGAGAGCTGCAATATACCAGCAATATCCTAAGTAATGTTCAATTCAGTTCGACTCAATTCAGTAGGCTACAAATTTAACAGAGAGAGAGAGATAGATATTGCGCTAAGGGGACTTGGCCCCTTCTGGCATATATGGTTATCGGTGTATTCTTTAGTTTGAGATGAATCATGATGTTCATGTTAATTTGTTAGTATCATGGTTAGTTCGCTCAATTAATGCAACAAGGGGTTAAAGTTATTGTTTATGCCTTAGTACCAGCCTCCCAGAAGGGCGAGAAAATGGTCAGTACAAACAGTCGTCAAACATTAAATGCCACATGGTGGTGGGGGTCAAGCCCATTTTCAGGAGAATGCACCTATGTCAGTTGTGATCGACTTTATGCATCTTTGTTAAATTGAATTTGTAACAAATCTGAGCTATTTCTAGGGAGCTTATTCCATCGTGTATAATCACATGCAAAAAGAAAGACCAAACGTAGATCTTCATCAGTCTTAGCATGGAGCTCGGTCAAGAATTTAGAATGATCATGTCTACTTTTAGACTCTAGTGCTTATTAGGCATGAAAATATGAAAAACGAGATGCGAATTGCAAAGAAGATTAAAGCGATTAAAAAACCTCGTAGATAAAATTTCTCATCTGGCCCTTATAATGAGTCCCATTTCAAAGAAGCATTTCTGTCACACTCGCCGAATGTTGGAAACTGCCCATAACAAATCCGGCTGCTCTCCGTTTATACTGTAAAAATTCTCATGCCAGAAATTGAGATCGACAAGACAAGGCATGTCCCAATTTTCTAAGTGGCTAAAAACCAAAGTGAAAATTAATGTATAATTACCGACAGTAAGAAACATCTCATAGCTTGAAATTATATTATAGTTTGTCACCTGGTATAAATTTTGAAAGTACACCTGGAGTATGCCAGTTTTTTGTAATATCATTATAAACGAGAGACAGTTATCAAAAATAAAAAACTGTACTAACATGTTTTTTTTATTTTTTTAAGATGTTGTGGCTGCAACCAGCGTCTTGCAGCAAAAGGCAAATGATATCCGTACTCAGAGGGTCAATTGGCAATCTTATTTGCAGTAAGTGATTTTCTTATTTTAGTTCAAGATTACACAATCTTGACATATTAATATATTTAAAAACATATTAATCTTGGGCCTTTCAAGGAGCCAAATGATCAGTGAGGATGATTACAACTTCATAATTGCTTTTGATAATATTGCACCTGACAAGAGAGAAGCAATATTAAAGGAACACCGCCTTCAAGTAAGAATTATAGGCCTACTTTTAGATTTTGAAAATGTTTTAATTTAGTCATGATTTAAGAATTTCCTTCATGTTGTTTTTAGTGTGCAAAAACATTTATGAACTTATTGGGGCATATTTCCAAGGACCAGACAATTCAATACATATTGACAATGATTGATGACATGCTTCAGGTATTATATTCAATGCTATCGAGTCGAAATAAAAATTAAAAATAGTGCATTTTAGTAATTGACCAGCCATCACCACTACAAAATCTACATTAATTTCTAGTTTTATTTTAAATGTTTTTCTTTTAAACAAAAATATTTATCCTTTTAAAATAGTATATTATCTTAGCTAAGCCAATCAAAGTTAATAGTACTTTATTTTAAAACCCCTACTTATAAATTAGACATATATATTTAATTTATCGTATTAAAAAATCTACCACATATTTTTTGATGTGTTACTTTTGAAATGAAATGTGCCAAATTATTCACCGCCTAAACATTTAAAAAAACAGGAGGACAAGACAAGAGTTGAAATATTCAAAGAATATTTTCAAAAGAAGATGGAATCTCTACGTGTAAATTAGAAGATTAAAAAAATCTACCTTTATTTTTATTATTGTGTTACTTTCGTAATCAAATATACCCAATAATTCATTGCCTAAACATTTAAAAAACAGGAGGACAAGACTAGAGTCGAGATATTTAAAGAATATTGTCGCAAGAAGAAGGAATCTGTATGGGGACCATTTTTAAATTTACTGAATCGTCCTGATGGATTCATCATGAACATGGTAATATCTTTAAAAATTTTGCGAGTGGGATTCTATATTATTGAAGATATTTTAAATCTTGTCTCCACAGACTAGCCGCATTGTTGCCAAGATTGCTTGCTGGAGCAGGGAACTCATGGACGGTTCAGACCTGAACTTTTACTTGACTTGGCTAAGGGATCAATTGAAAATTTCTGTAATTATTTGTTAATTTGATATAGCAATACATTTTTTTAGATTCTGCTTATTAAATCTTGGCTATCAATTTGATAGGGAAATGAGTACATACAGTCTGTGGCCAGATGCTTACAAATGATGTTGAGAATTGATGAATATCGCCTAGCCTTCATTGGAGTTGATGGAATTTCCACGTAAAACATGCACTTGTACAGAACGATTCTAGGCTGGTAAAAGCAAATAATCAAATTAACACAAATTGGTGAATTATTTCTAGACTACTGAGCATTTTGAGTGGGCGAGTCAATTTTCAAATCCAGTATCAGCTAATTTTCTGTTTATGGGTGCTGACTTTCAATCCTACATTGGCAGAAAGAATGAATAAGTAATTTTATTTTCCATTTCATGTGACAATTTCGTCGATATAATTGGTTAGACGTTCAATACTAGCATGTTCTATTGATAGATTTGGAATCATAATCACTTTGGCTGATATCCTAAACGAGAGTGTTAAAGAAAAAGTCACCCGAATTATTTTGGCAGTTTTTCGAGTCGGTACACGAGTTTTCTTTCTAATTATAACTGTGATTTTATAATGCATCTAATTCGATGAAATGTTTAGAATCTGGTAGAGAAACCTGAAAATCCTGAGATTTGTTGCAACAACGCAATCTCTATGGTACAATCAAAAGTACTGAAGCAACTGGACATTCTACAAGGGCGTAAATTTGATGATCAAGACATTGTTGAAGACATCGAATTTTTGACAGAAAAACTACATTCCAGCATTCAAGACTTGAGGTTAGCTTGACCTTATGTTAGTTTAGTGGATTTTGTAATTCCACTACAATGAAATTAATAAACGTGTCTAATGAATTAATGTTTTACTAATTTACAGCTCATTTGACGAGTATTCCACTGAAATTAAATCTGGCAGGTTGGAGTGGAGCCCAGTGCACAAATCTGAGAAATTCTGGCACGAAAATGCCGCACGCTTAAACGAACGCAATTATGAGTTGATGAAGTACAAAACATTAAAACAAAAGCTATTGATATATTTCATGTGAAAACTTACTCATGACATCAATATGTTTCAGAATCCTGATTCACTTATTGGAATCTTCCCATGATTCACTTGTTTTGTGCGTTGCAGCTCATGACATTGGGGAATATGTGCGCCATTATCCTAGAGGAAAACAGTAAGTTCCAATCACAGTGTCAGCAACTTTTTCATCTAGCACTTTTTAAATTTGCATAAGAATATCTGCTTATCTTTAACGCAGTGTTCTTGAACAACTTGGTGGGAAGCAAATCGTAATGCAGCATTTGACTCACGAAGACACAAGTGTGCGGTATGAAGCCCTACTTGCGGTTCAGAAATTAATGGTCCATAACTGGTAATTAAAACCTTACTTGTGAATTCACTGTTTCCAATGCACAAGTCATCACCCATAATAAATGGAACGATTTATAATAATTTTTTTGTCACAAATGCTGTAATTTATTTTTCAGGGAGTACCTTGGTAAGCAGATGGAAAAAGAAGCAGCGGGTGGTGCAACAGCAGCACTGCTTCCCAAGACATCTGCTGTTGCGGCCAAGTCATAGAATTTTTTGGTGGCTAATGTGTAGTCTGTATCACCATGACTTTTCGTGAAATTAATAATTTAGGGATCATGTTTCATTTATGAAAATTGCAGCATGGACAGGCAAATCATACCAAAATTACAAGAAAACTTATGTAATGTTGACTAGTGTCAATTTTGTGAATTAGTGTAGTTGTATAAATATTCAAATGGGTGGGTAAATAACTAACAAAATTATAAATTTCAACTAGGTGGATCTGTTTTTAGTATATCATTAAGGTCACAAACAAGTATTTGAACATCACATAAATGGTAAAACATTCCAAATTGTAAATAGTTTTGCTTCTAATGTGTAATTGTGATTTAAATAAACGTGGTTTCAACGTGAAAATAAATTGTAGATAGCTGCATAATAAACTCAAAATATCAATTATTTTGCATTCATTTAGGTCAATTTTACAGGGAAATTGAACATTTTCATAAAAGACATTCTGGTATAAATTAACTAATATACAAACAAGATCATGCATAATATAACTACAATAAAATTGCACTTAGTTTAAAATGGCACGTGAATTGGATAATCAAGGCAATCAATGAATAAATGAGATAAAAAGGACGAATAAATAATTTCTGCACTAAGAATTATAAGTTGTCATCGTATTTCTCATTTGGAAATGAAATTTGTTGAATCTGAAGTGCAAATAAGTCAATCATATATTGACCAGAAATGACTAATGAACCTTTAATAAAAGCCTTAACATATCCTAATATCATTAATCACCTCACCAAGTGAAATAATCTTAATTGGAATTTCAAGGATCACAAAATAAAATTTTAAATACTTTTTCTCTTTATAAATAATCTTCATAATGATCCAGACAAGTATGTATTATGCAATGAACATGATTAAACTGATTAAGGTCTCAAGTTTAACTAGAAAAACTGCATTAGGTTACTTTGCCACCTTTAAGTTCATTCTTACCTAATTATAGGCATAATTTACTATATAAAAACATTTGCTCACTAACTAGACAATAAATAACATGTATATAAGGAACAGTGAGACTGAACGACCAACATGTTCAGGCCATTCACTAACGTGCTTTTTAAAATTTCGTTATTTATGCAATACTGGTCGTTAAAAGAGTTCAAGATAGAGCTCACTGTGAATGTTGAGAATTTGCACCAGTGACTTAGTATCACAGTTAAAATTATCCTCAACGACGTCAACCCTACGAATTAGTTACGTTCTGACTTTTTGCGGAGATCTTCCGCCTTCATCCGGCAATTTTGAAAAGCCATTTGATAGCCTTCCTTGCGTCTTTCCATTCTGTTCAAAGAGTGTATCTGATTCCAAATCGGAGTCTGATACCATCACGCTGTTGTTTTGATGGTTTCCTTCAAAGGAACAAATGAAATGACACTGTATTAGATCCCCAATATAGTTATCACAGCGTTTCTTGGCATTACATCAGGACATTGGTAAAAATGAGTGCTTTACCACATTGCAATGAGAGTAACCAGTTTTTTTTATATGACTCCAATGGCAGTTTTAATAATGAACAGTTGTCGAGATTATTGGGTTGATGGCCGAAAAAAATGTATGGCGGTATTCTTAGTGATTTAAGTTATATATTACTGCCACTAAGTGTGAAGTTAACGTGTAAATGATTCATCGAAATCATTGAGTAACATGCAGTAAATGTAGGATTTATGACAATGGTAACAATAAAAAGGCAGAAAGGCACATAAAGATAGCCACTTTTAGGCCTTCTATAATGTTCTCTGATGTGGCACATAGTGCAGCCATTAGCCTCAGAAAAGAAGCGGCCTACTTCAAAAAGTTCTTAAATTATAGTGTCGAAGGTAGCATAAGTCACATAACTACCCAAATGTTGGCTCCACATCTTAATTTTTTCTAAGTAAGATTTTTGAATAAGAAGTTCAAATTTAACATTTTTCTGGAATAAAAATCTCTTTCACATTAACAGCCTTTCTATATTCCATACAGTTTAAAAAAAGTGCATGCAGTGCCATAAAATTCTATGCACTTAAAGGACCCTGGTTAAACTACAGCCAGAATTACTAAGTCTATTGTAATATATTGTGGAAGCAGAATTTCAAATGTTAAAGGAAATAAAAATATAAATCTAATGGAATTCTGCACAATGAACAAATTTATATGTACTACCTTTAGGCAACATTTGCATAACTTCTTTGTCACTATTTGCTTCTAAACGAGAATACCTCTGTTTTCTTCGTGATCTAGGGAGCCTCAATCTGAAATATTAAGAAAGTTACTAGAAAATCAAACTTCCTGTTATTTAACATTTGAATAATTGTGCTCTAGAAAGAAAATCCATAGCTTACTTGGTCATGGGTAAAATATTCTTTCTATGCTTACTGTAAATCAAAATGGAAGAGTTGGAATTCGCAAAATAAATTTATACACAACTACATGTTAGCAAACATGGAATAGTTGCTATTCATCAACTTACCATGAGCACAAGCATATTGTACCCCAAATAATGGCAGCACATAGGATCACCATCACAAACAAGATAATAATTACGTACAAAATACTCCAATCTGAAATGTACATATAATAAAAAATACTTAAAAGTATGGCTTGAATTTTAAAATAAAAATGTCCAAATTAAAATCATTTACCACAATTGCTTTCTTTATCACCAAAGTAAAATCTAAATACGTTTTCCATCCAAAATGCTTCACAAACACACTGCTTTGTAGACTGATCACAGGTTCCATGTCCAGAGCAATTATTCTGGCAAACTAAAGATTTCAAAATTAAAAATGGATAAGTCGCAAAAAAAAAAGATAATAGCTGCTATTTACATGCTACTTAAAAATGCACTTACTGACAGTATTAATATAAATAATAGGGACATTGAGCAGTCCACTATCCAATTTTAACCTTTTCTTGAGCGTATGCACAACAGCAGGACCCTCAAATATTGTACTTTTACCACCAGGGATAATTTTCTCAGCATGAAATACTAAAATCACCCTTAAAAGCATAAAGAATTGAAGAAAATTTTAGTTTAAACATTCACTGGCCAAAATCTGACAAAAAAACAACTCACCAATTGGTATCTTTTTCCATATAAATTTTCGAAATTTTCACAACAATTTCTCCTTCATCTTGTAGTAGCAGAGCCAATTTCTTGGCAATTGTATCCTGATGATGAGAAAGAAATTGAAATTAAATGGATTATGCCCTGCAATTTAAAAAAAAAACTGAGCAAGAGTTCATATCAATTCCTTACCTTCTGCTCTTCTGTAAAACTGTACAGGTCAGTGGCAACACATATTTCCACATCTTGCATCGCAGTACTCGCTTTGAAAAAGTTCAATTATTAATATCATTAAACAAACTGACCGAATTTTTGGTAATTTTCCAAACAGTATCATTTCTAAGAATAAAAAAATTGTGGACAAAATTACAGTGCTAAATACTGCAAGGTTATCAATTAAAAGTCCTGGGCTACTATTTTATGGGTTAGATAAGTTGCCATATTCATTGCAAATAATGACCGTATCATTTTTGGAATTTTTTTGCACAATTAAAAAGGATTTGAATATTTTCAAAATTTATATGGAATTATGGGTGTCTTGAATCAAATAACATCTGAGAATATCTAGTTTTTAATTCATACCTGGTTTAATTATTATGGATGCAGTATCAGAGCTGGATGCCCCAGCAGCATCAGTCACAGTTAACTGGAATATGTAACGTCCTGGAACAAGCCCAGTCAACATTAAAACAGATGAATTTTCTGATCCTTCAAGAATTTCCTAAAATGCAGACAGTTAACAGCATCAGTAAACTCCTTGTTGTTTTAAAAAATGAGCAATAGATGACTACAAATGCAGAAGTTTTCACCCCAGCAGCCAAACTAGACGAGTCACGCCTCCATGCATAACTAACAATGGCCACATCATCTGTGGAAGCTGACCCATTCAACAAAATTAAGTTGCGGGGCAGCTCGATTGTATGATCACCACCTGCATTTGCCCTTGGTGGATCGTTTTTGCCTAACACAATTATATAATGATAAGTTGGCCATTATCTTGAATTCTTAACAAATCATATTACTCATGCACTTACTTTGTTTTACAGTAATGGTAACGGTTTTGCTACTTGTGGCCTTCTTGTCATCATATACAGTTAGCTGAAACACATATACACCTTTGGTTAACTCTGTCACTGTGGTTTTTGGTTGATCAGCATTTGTAATTTTAGCAGGAGCTGGACCACTACAATTATATATTAGAATACAGTATGATCAACTTTTCAATGCATGGAAAAGAATGCCAGATAACACACAGCATAACTCACTTCACTTGCTTCCATTCCCACTGACTGATTCCTATATCATCATGGCTTTTACTTCCATCCAGTGACACAGAGCTTAGAGGTAGCATTATTTCCTGATCTTGTCCTGCATCAGCCAAAGGTCCTTCATTACCTATTGGAAAATTTTAACCGCATGCCATTGTAAACAAACGTTCATTGAAAATCCCACACAAACACAATAATTAAATCTGCACTTAAAAATATTGAAACAAAACATCAAAAGAGAATTATTTAAAAGCATTGCAATCTTATGCATTAATTTTTCACATTCACCAAAGTTAACTACATGTACCTAATTTCACGAAAACGTGAACATCAGCTGTAGAGACCTGATCAGCAGTATCTGTTACTCGAAGGACAAACGTGTATATTCCAACTTCAAGGTTAGACAGACTAAGAAATGGAGTGCGCGTATTCTAGGATGAAAAATTATGTATGTTAAACATACATTTAACATACAACTTTATCCAATTTTTTGACTAATGACTAAGCACATTTAGAATTTCTACAGAAATATAGAAAGCTCCTTAATAGAACTTACAAATGCATTGAAAAACGCATTGAACAAACCACATATTTTAAATTAAGATTATGTTAAATAAGGTTATGAGTCAACCCAATTAGGAAACAAAATGATGCCAATGCTAAAAACACATTTACACAAATACTGTAGTTAATTCACCTGCATGTCTACAGCTTTATTCACCCCATCACCTTTAGTCCATTCCCAGCTTTTTATGCCTTTGTCATCTGTACTGAGAGTCCCATTTAAAATCACTTCTTTTTGAGGTAAATAAATTATGACATCAGAACCAGCATTGGCAGTGGGTGGATAGTCCATTTCTGCATTGTAAATATGGATGGAAATTGTGTCCAAGAATTTGGTTGAATTTATCAACAAATTCATTTTTGGTAGTATTACTTACCTTTAATAACTGTGACATTTGCATAACTTGAATTTTGTACACCATCTGAATCAGTTACAGTCAACCTTTAATTAAATAAATATTTCGTTCACAAAAATATTGATAATACCGGTAAGAAGCTTTAATTTGCACAATAAATCAAATCGCTTTAAATCAATATGCAACTTTTTGCAGAATTTTAACAATGAAAACAGTCCCTCACATGAATCTATAAAATCCAGGAATTAGACTGTTGAGCTGAAGTGTTGCAGTTTCTGTGAGCTGTGGAGTATAACCCATTGGTGCACTAACTATTTCCCAAGCATAACTAACAATCTTGTCATCATCTGTGCTTGCTTTTATAAGTAAAAAATTAAGCATTCAAGAAATGATTTTTAAATAATCTGATAGTATAAAAAAATGTTTACCTGAACCATCAAGCACAGTGTCAGTAGTTGGAAGTTTAACAGTCTGATTGACAGGATTAATAGCAGCTATGGGTGCTTGATTAACACGTTTGGCTGAAAATCAATTGTAAGGATAAGAAAAAAAAGGATTTTGAGAATACCAACAATCTTTTAATTAATGTGCACTCCAAATTAACTCACGTGGAAGGACAGTAACATTAACAAAAGACTCCCCATATGCTTGATCACTTGAAACAGTAACTTTAAAAGTATACACTCCTTCCTTTAGCTGTTATATGAAAGGAGTAAATTAATATCAGATTTGCAGCATTCAAAAACAATGATTAATGAAAGCACGTCATTTACATTACCCCTGATAACTTCATGGTGGCAGAATTTGTGTCACTCATAGTGCCAGTTTCATCTCCTGCTGGGTGATTTGCCAATGTCCACTCATATTTGTAGTGTTCACCTAATAAATAGCAGTATAAAACGTTTCCGAAAATGTAAATTTTTTAAATTGCTACTCTAGTAAACTGTTAAGTTGGTCTGACAGATACAACAAAAATAACTTTCCAAAAAAGTCATTTTTGTCTATAATTGTCTACACTTGTCTATAATTCACAAAAGAAAATTTAAGGATAGAAACAGATTGTGGCTAACTTCTAGCTAACTTTAGCCACACAGAAACCATGCTGGTAAGTTATGATGCAAACATGATGATTTGGTTTGTTCTGTTGCTAATTCTTATTGTTGAATTTGGAGGCTTTAGGGTGCATTGCAGCTAGGGCCATAAAACGCCCACACATAAGGGCATAAAACAGATCGAACTGTCCCAACCTGTTGGGATGTCCCCAAAGAGCTAGAACAAAGGGAACAGGAATGTAACTGTGAAAACCAGTACATATAAGAGAAAGTCACTGAGATGGGGTCAAAGGTTTTCATACCAAATATTAAAGGAAGTATCTTACATTTGAATGGAAAATATTTTGGAAAATCATAAAAACCAAATTAAGTAAGGAAAGCTGACCATAGTTTCCAACTTGTTAGCCTTAGCATGCTAATTTTTTCTCTTTGTTACTCATAATTTGGATATGACATAAAAAAATTAGAAATGAAGAATATTTGTAAAAGAGCAACACTGCAATTTATGTAGCCAGGGTGGCAAACGATTTCCAAGATTCAATATTTAGGACTTTTTAGGACTTTTTTTTCCCTGAATTTTCCACATATCAAAAAATGTCCCTGACCAATGACAATGTGAAAAATTGACATTTTATTAAAAAAATTTTGAAAAATTCGGAAAATCGTTTGAAAATGTTGAAAATTTGAGCTCGGAAAACGTGGAAAATTTTCAAATTTGTC
>JAQGBX010007945.1:0-10969 GCA_034698745.1 Megaphyllum sjaelandicum
GTTGTTGTAAAAATGATTTTTTTTTTGCTTTCCGTTTTTGAAAATACGGCTAAAAATGCCATATAGGCCTACGTCATGAATGCGATTTATTATGAAGAAGTGGAGTTCTCGTCCATTTCGTTTTTGATTGTTAATAAGAAAGGAAATTTAGTGGATTTGTGCGGTAAAATTAGAGTAAAATTAATAAATTAAATTTAATAAATAAATAAATAACCCTAACGTGATGTATTAATTCTAATTAACTTCAGCTGGCATATGCCAGCTGAAGTTTCTATTTTTAACACCAGGGCGGCGTTACCGTCTTTGGTAGCGGTGATCTGAGTGCTACTAGTGGTGTTCGTAGGGGAATTTTTTGGAAGCTTTCCCTTGAAATCGTCTATTGTAAAATATTGTAAGTAATGGTTATTAGATGATTAGGTAACGCTTGGAGGTTGAGCGGGTAATTTTAAAAAAGTTGTTTGGATCCATGGAATCAATGGAATGTAATAGCCCTGGCTATTTTCAATTTGAACCTTAACTGGTGGGATATAGACACCACTGCTTTAATAGAACTTTCGTTTTCTATCTTAAGTATATCTTGAGACATCAATTTTACCCCCTTATGGTTGCACAGTTGTGTGAACTTGCTCTACAACATCTGTAATCAATGTTTTTGTTGCTCTATACTTTCCTTTCATTAGACGGGATAAATTACTTATTAAAACGTAATCTAAACTTTGAGTTTAAATGTAATTATGTTAATTAGATCCATCTTTTGTAATTGCATTTTCTAATATTTTATCTTCATGAGAAAGTTCTAAACATTCACTGTGTGGCGCTGCTTAGTTCTTACTACAAGCTTTATCTAAGAAATGAGGTCAACATTCTGGAAGGTTTAACCTTTCATACCAGAAGGTTGCAACTCCTTCTGGCAAGAGTGATACACATCACTCTGAAGTCCCAATCAGTGATGGCAACCTCATAATCTGCAATTTCATTAAAAAACAATGTTGTCTTGCTGATAGCCAACTTCTTTTCTTGTCAGACTCTGCGGAATGACACTGGAGTCAGCATTTTTAGAGAATAATCAAATCCAAAGTTTGCCAGTTCCTTTTAAAGGAAGAATTTTGTACAAAAATCTAAATTTACCTTAAAACAGAAAAACATCATAACCAACAACAGCCATCATGTCTGTTGTTTTGAAAACAGACTTGGCAAAGTTTCCTTAAATGTTATCTTAGAAGACATCAAGTCACCATGGTGTTTTTAAAAAGAGGTTTTTAAGCAATTAAGCCTTTTATCCCTCAACTGCCCCTTTATTTGATGACTAAATTACAATTTAATGCCTTTTTTAAAAATGACTTTTTATAGATCACCATCATGTCTGCTTTGTTGAAAACAAACAATAGTTTTCTAAACAGTAATGTGCAGCAGCAGACATCAAAGCATCTTGACTATTTAAAAGTATATTTTAATGGCATTTTTAAAGTCAATTTCAAAAGGACAACCCTGACTTTATGGGCATTAGCCCAGTACAGGTGGAGCCACCTACTAAACCTCAAAGTAAAGTTTTCAAATTTTATACTAAGAATTTTGTGTTGTTATGTGACCATTGTTGCACAGGACTTTAAAATCACGCGAAGTATCAGCAGCTTGTGTTCCTGTTAGTGTGTGTGCTACTATAAATTGGATTATCAGCATTCATCAGTTTTCAGGTAAGACTGCTTATAATATTATTTATATTATTTATAACTAGTTCCTGGGGTTAAAATAAAAAGCTTTGCTGCTAATTTTTCTGAAAATGTCCTGCCGTGCAAAAATGGAGATTCCAATAGTTCTACTGCTTTTTCCATCTGCTTTTATTGCTTTGAAGCTGTTAAAGCCACCATATGTTGAAGACCACTGACGACTTATAAAATATTAAAGAATCTGTGGGCCTTTTGATGGCCGCTTTGTCACCTGCTCGGCGATTTTTACAGCTAAGTTTTTGGAAAATGTCCTGCTGTGCGAAAATGGAAATTCCATAAGTTTTACTGCTTTTTTTCTACTGCTTATTTTTGCTTGGAAGCTGTTGAAATCACCGAAACCTTATGACCACTTACGACTTTTTGTATGCAATATTAAAGAATCTGTGGGCCTTTTAGTGGCCGATTTGTCAGCCGCTCAGCGATTTTGGTAGCTAAATTTTCAGAAAATGTCCTCCTTTGCAAAAAGAGATTCCAGGAATTCCACTGCTTTTTTCATCTGTTTATTTTGGTTTTAAAGCCTTTTAAATTACCGAAACTAAGGCCAAACAGGTCTTTTTGCATGCATTATTAAAGAAGTTGTGGGCATTCTAGTGGCCGATTTGTCACCTGCTGGGGGATTTTTGTGGTTAATTTCCTGAAAAATGTATTGCTGAATGAAAATGCAAATTCTAAATCAAACATTATAATGAAGTAGCACTGATTTGTTTTAATTTATAGTGAAATGGACAGCTTCCGCAAAGAAAAGGCTGCTCAATGAACTGCCTTGCTTGCTAAGCACAGAAATGAAAAAAAACAACTAGCTCCGGCACTAACTTGCAAGAAAAAGAGAAAGTCAAACATCAGCCGCAAAGCCAACGAGATAAAAATGTTTTGGGATGACTGACACTGAGTATGCTACGATGCTTATGCCTATGGTACAAGGCATAGAAGAAATTGATTTGACCTCCGATTCTCAGCTGCAACCTGCTGTAAATGATGTAGGCATACAAGTTTTAATATTGTATTTACATTTATAAAAAACAAGCATCACATTTAATTTATTTCAACAAGGATGAATATCACGAAGAAAGGCCACCTGCAGAATGGTCACCACAGCCAGGAACATCAAAGGTGGATTCACCATTACATGGCAGCGGAACATCCGAGGAAGTTCCTTCATCATTAGATGAGCCTAGTGATGATGATAATTCGTCATCATCTCAATCTACTTATACGGACTTGGTTAGCTGGTGCTAGCTAAAATTTAGCAGTTTAAGAATCACCTGATACATGATGATTACAAGAATATAGTCTACTGTGCAAAGGCTAATTTCACGCCAGTTTTCATTGATTTTAACAGATGCTTAAGGCCACTATTGCTTCTACTATTTAACAATCACTTTGCAGTACTTACGAAAATGCCAGCTTTTTTCAATCGCTTATACCTTTGCTGGTTATGTTTACAAGGTATCTAAAACCAAAATGTTAATAAGAGCATATCCTATAACAACTCATCAATAGTTTGCTCACTAGAAAATATTGTCTAATTATAGGAATAACAGATCCTGCCCTACATAACTGCAGCAATAAATGCCGGTGCTTTGTGATGAGCCGAGTGCGAAGCATGACGTAAACAAAGAAGAAAAAAATCAATATTTACCAGGAGGCAGGAAGCGAGAAGAAAATCAATATATCCGTGGCAGCGGTGGCCACATTGCAGTTGATGGAGAAGCGAGCGATAAATAGACAAGCTGAAAGCACGATGGAAACCAAGGCCAAGAAAAATCCATAAAAATAAAAGTGACACGAGCGAAGCGAATGAGAATTAAAACAACGAGCGAAGTAACAAACATCGTGCGAGGCGATGAAATGAGCAGCGAGAAAGCGAGGAAAATAAATCAATAAAGACATGCATTGACAGAATGGAAGTCGAAGTGGTTGCGCGGCAACCGTACACGTCACACACACGCGTCAGAATAAATAAAAATAAACAATTAGGTGGGCAGGTTAGAGGCTGGCCTATCAAGGCCAATCCCCCTCAGTGCCCGCGATGGCAGCCTTGTTCTCTGCCAGATGGAAATTATCAATACATGAGCGAAAGACGACTGTAATCACCTCTGCGCTGATGAAGGGAAAGGAAGGAGCCAGTTCAGACACGATGAAGGCAGAGAAGAGCACACACCTCTCCTCAAACGCAGGTGTGGGCTTCCCAACCACAATAAGTACTGCAGATGGCACACAATGGTGCCACAGGAGAGCCACATGAGCCAGATGGATGACTAACAGTATTCCATTGCCAAGCCAATGGTTGTAACCAGCCAATGGTTTGCAAACCAACATTTTACCAACATTTGCCCAACCGGTTAGACTAATGTTGTGACAGAATATTTACAGAACTTGTAAATAAACTAAAAGAACTTACCCGGTTTTGATCCTGCAACCTACCATCTATGGAGACATCATGCTATCCTCTGAGCTATTCAGACTTACATTTTAAAAGGGTCTTAAGATGGTGGAAAAGAGAAATAAAAGTCTGATAAACTAAAACACATGCGCAATTGCCTGTAGGGTTGCATAAAATGGAAAGATGCAAACAATCCATAAAACAGCAAATAATTATCAACATTTCGGCATTTGAATATGGATATTTGCGGCCGACCTTTGCTTAATGTCGGCCTAGCCATTGAAAGTTATATTTAACCCAATAGTTGGCTGCAGACCATTGCCGAATGTTGGCCCAACTATTAAATGCCAACAACACCCCAATGGTCAGTTACCGACCATTGCCCAATGTCCGCCCAACCGTTACATGCCAAAGTCACCCCAACGGTTGGCTGTCGACCATTGCCCAACGTCAGCCCAACCATTACATGCCAACGTCACCTCAATGGTTGGCTGCCGACTATTGCCCAATGTTGGCCCAACTATTTAATGCCAACAACACCCCAATGGTCAGCTACCGACCATTGCCCAACGTTGGCCTAACCATTGAAAGCCAAGCTTAACCCAACGGTTGGCTGCCGATCATTGCTCAATGTCGGCCCAACCGTTACATGCGAACATCACCCCAATGGTCGGCTGCCGACCATTGCCCAACGTCGGCCCAATCATTAAATGCCAACAACACCCCAATGTTCAACTTGTTGGGATAACGTGATTATCCTTTAGTTGATTGTGCTATTGACTTGTTTTTACATTAATAACTCGTAATCATACTTATCATATCAATGGTTACTTTTCGTGTTAACACATTAACGTTTATTAATGTTTATTCGTTTAGTACCGCTTTATTACGTTATACTGGAATTAACTGCATTGCAATAGTGTGTTATGTTTTATGCAAATTTCAGTTACGAGAGAATTTAAAAGGCGAGCGTCGGCAGATCAAAATTGAAGGAATCGATCCGAACAAAAACAACCTTACCAATGAGATTGGAACTACTACAAAAGTGCGTACATTTGGCATTAAGTACAAATCAATTCAAAACGACTTTTCTAAATTGTTTTTGATTCTCTTTCGATTAACAACAAAATTAATAGTGAACTATCGTTAGATTAATTTTGTATTGCCGCCCAAACAAGTGAACACGGCTGTATTACTTGTAAATGTGCAAGGCTGGCATTTTAAAGTCTAGAATTCTAAAGACTAAAACTCGGCCAATGAGATCTGAGTGAAACTCAGATAATTGCCAAACCTACTTTGACCTGCAGAAGCGCACCTTTTCAAACAGGTAGTGACCCCTGGTCACGACCTACTGAACCTTTCCATTTTAGACAGGAAATGACGTCACGACTAGTTTTCTGAACAAAACTGCTTGTCGGCCATGTTTCTTTCTCTCTTTTTTTGGATTCTATGAGGAAAGGTTGTGAGTTTACGCTCTCCTTCCTTATTTTAGAATTTTCAGTTAGTATGTTAAAGTCTTGTATTTTTCAATTAAACAATCTGAATCTTAAACCAAGTTTTTAGTGATTTGTTTAATGATCGCGTTTGTCAGAAATTCTGAGTAGAATTCCTGCAACCAAATCGGACTTTTTAAGACTGGCAGAGATCGACTTAAAAGTTGATTCCTGAATCGTAAAATCGCGATTCAAACCAAAAGTAAGAAAGCAACTATATCTTCAACATCGTGGCTGTTTCTCGATTTGCAAATGAACAGTGGATGGCAGAAAATCGGTGAGATGTCAACAGATTGAATGTGATCAAGACACCTGGGATTTCCTGCATCATACAAGAACCTTCGTTCTTGTACACTTCATCTTGTTATTCAAACTTACGCGGGGAATAACGCGTAAGAAACAAACAATTGTCTTCAGAACAGTATTCACTATTTGAATATACGATCCATGGGCCAACCTTTAAACTTTATACGTACTTACACACATATTCTGCTACCCTAAATGAACAAAGATGTAATTATGTCATCTGAAAAGAAGAAATTTGCACAATTTTTAAAAGATTCAGAGGACAATATTGCAAAATTTGCAACATTTTCAGAGTAAACATTTGCAAACTTTTCAACTTTTTTTGAGGACAGATTTAAATAATTACCCACGTTTTCCAGCTACAATTTTGAAGAAAAAACAATTCATGTTTTCTCAATACGAATTTACAAAAATTTGACGTTTTCCGAATACAAATTTCCAAAATGTTACACCTTTTCTGAATACAAATTTCCAATATTTTACGCCTTTTCTAAATACATATTTGCACAATTTTTCACGTTTTCTGAATACAAATTTGCACAGTTTTGCACGTTTTCCAAGTACAAATTAGCCAATTTTCTGAATTTTCCGAGTAAAAATTCACAACATTTCCAAACTTGTCCTAATACAAATTGCCCGATTTCCAACCCTTTCAAAGCACAAGTTGGCAAAGTTTTTAAAATTATCCTATCGATTCGATGTATGGAGAACAGAGAACGGAATTTTTAACCTTCCCCACTGCGATTTTAAACTTTAATAGGCACGGCGCTGATGCTTTTAGGGGCCTTCAAAAAGGATGTCCGCATATAGAGGGTGGGGGAGAGTTGTGGAGTCATGAATACAATGTGCATGGACAGGGGGTAGGTGAAGACCAATGCGTACGTCCGCATCTGGTTTCAGTCAGTTCATGTCCGGCAATCAAAATATTGCTTGCAAATTGTTAAATGTGATGACAATTCACAGGGTTCCCCCCAAAATTTCATTTTCAACTTCCCTGACTTTTCCAAGTTTTAAAAAAAAATTCCAGACCATTGAAAATGTCAAAAATTGACGTAGAAAAAGTTAAAAAATTTAAAAAAACATTTGCTTAAAGTTTTGTAAAATTGTTCTCGAAAAATGTGGAGAATTTTGCAATTTTGTACACAGAAAACGTGGAAAACTTTGCAAATTTGTCATAGAAACGTGGAAAATGTTGCAATTTTTTCTTCGGAAAACGTGGAAAATTTTGCAATTTTGCCCTCGGAAAACGTGGAAAATCTTGCAATTTTGAACTCGGTACAAAAGTTTGTAACTTTGACACAAAGACAGCTGTAACCAATCAGAAGAAAATTCATAAAAAGCATAAACATTTACAGGATGATCACCAATACCAAATACAAACTATGCACTTATGCAGCATATAATCATAGAAACAGAGGAAATTATTGAAACTGAGAAAATAATAGATAATGCTGTTAATGGTGAATCGGACGAAATTTTAATTATACAAAATTTATCAGAACGGCTGACATCTGAATTTTAAATTTCTCATCTGGGTGTAATAGGCTAAATACATTTTTCTAATAGTGAATAACAAAAATGTTTTGATTACAGGACTTGTGATGTATTTTTATTTAGAGAACAATTGTAAAAATTTCTAAACTTTTTCGGACATCCCAAGTGGGGGAAGGGGGGGTCATTGGTTTACCGGACACAGTACGGTGTAACGACGTTTAATAACCCGAACGTAAAAGAACCACTGGGATTAGGATAAGCAAGCAAACTAAGCTACCGATTGAGAGTAGAAGACAAAAGTTCTTTAATATCGAAAGCTCGATTAAACGCATAGCCACAAAACAGAGGAGCTATTTCTCAAACAATTAAAGCAGAACGACAAATTCGACAATTCAATAAAAGATCGCGCCGATGCTAGTATCGGTTACAAGGTCGCATAAAAGCAGTTCCCCCTTCCTAGCCATCGTAATAATTTAAAATAAAATAACTAACATGTAATTCATACCTCCCCTTTATCGATAATGAACGTGCACAATTCGCAACTGGCGAGCAACTCATACCACAGCCACAGCTTCATCCGACACCTTAGACGTTTTATTCCAGACTGTCTTATCTCTTGAATATCTCCTCATTATATATCGAACTCGATGCCACCTGACCACAAGGTCTTTCTAGTTGTTGATGTAATTCACAACATCAACCTGAGGGACTTTGGACATCACGGTCCACTGACCGTGACATCCCCTCCACAAAATCCTGGCACTCCGTGACAGGTACAATATACAAGGCAGTCGGAAACTCAAAACTGTCAAGGAAAAAGAGAAAGAAAAAAAAAACATTTCGATTCGAATAAATCAATTCAAGCGCGCTATCTCCAATATTTTTGTTTTTCAAACAGTCATTTTTCAAACAATTTCAATTTTCAGTTTCACGCGTAATGAATTCCAATTTTCATAAAAACAAAAAAAAACATAAAAGCAAACATTTTCCTTCTCAACACTTCGCCAAATCAAATTCAAATAATAATGCTAGATTACCAGATTTTTAAAAAAGGTTATGTAATAGGTTATACAATCAATTTCCAAACATTTCTAAGTTATTTCTTGAACAGCGATCTTCGCATTTTTCACAAAAACAAAATTACTAAACAACACGCCCCAAAAGTTCACTATCAGTCTTCTTATGCCGGACGGTATGGAAGATGATGTGGTCTCATTGGTGTCGACAGCTGAAGAGGTTGCATGGCCCTACGGTACTCACGATGTCGTCGCTGTGAAGCTTCCGAAAACTGGCCGAAACGGACGTAATACGCTCCGGATGCCTGCACACAATACCCAATTCTTACGCCACTCGTTGAGCCTCCACAGACGGCCAAAATTCCGGATCACCCACAGTTCCAAAATATAACAGTCGAGCAAAACGACACACATCACTAGCGTATCTACGTTCTTTATTGTGTCTGGAAAGGGTGTGCAGCGATGATCACGTGGCATCAATTGTCGAATTCCCACGGTTGCAAAATTTGGCGGCAATGGTGCAACATCCACAGTATCTTCGACATTCGTCGACCAGGCAGCCACCCGTTTCTTACAATCATTTCCCGAAACTTTTCCAAATCGTCGTATATCCGTCTCAGAACCGACACGTCGCACAGTAAACTCTGGCCAGTTCGTATCAACTTTTTTTGTTCGCTCACCGGTTCTGGTTCTTTCTCCAAAATTGTCGACGCGAGGTTAGGCCTAACCTCTTCTTCTGGTATTTTGACTTCCACAGTATCAGCATGGACAGGATCTTGATTTAATACATCTTCCTCGTCCTCTGAATCGGTCTCCGCGAATTTCGCTGTTATCCTTTTAAATAGATAATTGAATTTTCGCGATATCGAAGACATTTTTCGAACTTTCGAATATAGCGATACACGTGCTAACCGTGTGGCTGGTCGAACAAACACTGACCCTATTGTCAAGTTGTCACCCCCGTTGCATAGTGGCACCCAGCGGTTGAAAAACGCATGACCATTTGTTCTCGGCCTAAAGCGCTTTAAGTGAGTGACATGGGACAGAAAAGGTGGGCTTCGCGGTTTATTAAGATCACGCAACAAATAATTCAACTCTGATTGTTTCTCTACAACCACAAAGGGACCCTTAAAAGGTAATTTTAATTTACCCACCCCCGGTTTAGAAGGGGCCAAATCCCTCTGTAAGACCAAATCTCCAATTACAAGGTCAATTTCGCCTCGATGTTGATCAAACCGCCGTTTCTGATCCGCTTGACACTCATTCAAATTTTCAATCGCCACTCGTCTCGCATCATTAATTGAAATTGATTCTGGCAAACAAATATTCAAATCAAACATATTATTACAAGGCAGTGTCGGATGATAACCGTGCATCAAAAAAAAGGTGAAAAACCTAATGATTCCTGTACTGCAAAGTTATAGCTCGCTACAGCCGTTTCAATAAATGGGGCCCAATCTTTCACTCCAGGAGATTCCAATATACGCGCACGTACCCTAATCATCAAGGTTTGAATTACCCATTCTGCCAAACCATCAGCTTGCTGATGGTACGGCGTCGAACATCGATGTACAATATTAATTTTTTCTAAAAAATCTTTAAAATATTTACTCGTCTGGGGTGTCCCACTATCTGAAATTAATTGTTTTGGGACCCCAAATCGAGCAAACAACTTGAGAATTTTTTTTTCTAAAACCCTAGCATAGCATTCTGCTTTTTTATCGGTAAAGCCACACAGTACCGTGTGGGAGATTCCAAATTTTGCCGGTGGAAGAGGTCCCACAAAATCAAATCCCCATTTTCCCCGGGATTACCCACAGAAATTGGTTCCAAATCCTCTGACAAACCATCTGACAGATTAGACAACTCTCAATATATTTCGATATCAAGCGTCGCCATCCTGGCCAATAATAAGTTTTTAAAAGTTTCAATTGTGTTAGACATACCAAAATGTCCCGCATAAGGATCATCATTGCATGCTTTAAGAACTCCCTCGCACAATTGGGATGGCACTACCACCAGAAAACGTGGCACATCACCTGGTGCCATATAATAGAGAATTCCCCCAGTCGCACATATCCTTTATCTGAATCGTTTTCCACCGTACTACACCGGGCGGACAGATCTTTCAATTCCTGATCTTTTTGCTGTTCAGTCGCCAAATTTAGTTTATTTAGTAAAAACAAGTAATTTTCATCATCGCTTTCGTTCGGAGTCGCTGCGATCGGAAATCTACTTAGGCAATCTGCATTTTTGTGCAGACCCCCTTTTCGATATCGAATAACATATTGGAACTCCTCCAATTTGGTTATCCATCTACCCAATTGTGACGATGGATCTTTCAAATTTCGTAAATAGCATAGAGCGTGGTGGTCTGTCACAATTGTAAATAAATTTTGAAATAAATAGTGTCGGAATTTTGAGACAGCCCATACCACTGCCAATGCTTCAAGTTCTGTCACAGTATATCTCGATTCAGGGCCAGACAATGTACGACTTGCATAGGCAATAACTTTCTGTTCTTTCCCAACCCCTTGTTGGAGAACAGCT
>JAQGBX010007946.1:0-10969 GCA_034698745.1 Megaphyllum sjaelandicum
TGACATGTTGCTTATACGATTCGTCAGGGCGTGACTGGTTGCGAGTCAGATCTGCAAATCAAAGGGCGGCGCTGCAGTGTTTTCCCCACCTACAGAACATCTAAGGCGCCGTCACGAAGTGAACCTACATGTTTACGTACCCTGTGTCATTAGTCACGTGATTTCTCCGAAAATGGCGGTCTGCTTAGTTTTTGTTATGAACTAGGCTACTCGTGCTCCGGTTGGAATACACGAAATTTGACTTTAACCGTTAACGAAAATAAACATTTATTTCATCTTTAGTCCAAATGATGTTCGTCTATCGCCAAAAGGCCTATAATAATGCAGGTAGGTCAAACGTTTTTATTACATGTACAGTGTAGCTGCCCGCTAGTAGCTAGGCCTATCGACTCACTGTGGATCCCCACTCACTTTGGTGAAATATCTGTTTGTACCACTACCAGCAGGTATAGTTCGCGAAAATACACTATATACATAGGTAGACTAAAAGGTAGATTAAGTTTATTATTTTTCCCTGGCTGTTAGACTCACTTGCCGCTTTTTTGGGTGGTTTTTCCGCCTGTGGCCTGTGGTAAACTCCTTCCGAAGCTTACGTATAGCCTACTGACAGTGCAGTCTGTGCTTCTAAATCAGAATTAATTTTCAGAATCGTTGATGGTGTAAAAACATGCCCAATACTGATGTCTGGTATGCAAATGCCGTTTATAATCGTTATTGGAAGCATTATCAATATGCCATGGGCTGGATGAGGAGACACAGGTTGGCATATTGGCAAGCCAAGGCCAAAGCAGATAAATACGAAAACAGAACCCTAATGAAGTATATTCAGTATTTACATGCTGCAAATTATCCCAGCAATGACCATCTATCGCCTGGACTCGACAATGATTATCAATACCAACCTCAAAATATCACCAATACTCGAAGATTACCTACGAACAAATGGTGTGATTTGGACAATGGGTTAGAAGACCCACTGATGAAGAACGGGTTAAAAACTGGCAAGATTAAGAAGTCGCAATATGTGCAGAAGACTCTGGATGTATTTGAGTTTGAAATAACGGAAGAAATGCTTGCATTCTTGGAAAAATCTGAGCAACACAAGAAAGAACTTAGTAAGTATTTTTTTGTGACAAATTTCCATGAAAAAACTAGGAAGTTTATCGTGCAAGTACACTTGTATCATGAACTGCTTAGCATGCAATAAATATGTCATCCAGTAGAAATTGTCCATCCGTGCTATCAAATGTATAGTTTATGAAATTTACCCTCCACGCCATTTACTGGGAGTTTGAAATACATGTCAGCGTTTCCAACAGCTAGAATAAATGCATTTAATGAAATTATTTCAAGGAGTCAAAAGAGAAGCCGAAGAACGTCAGGAAAAGCTGGACAGAGAATGTGAGGCAACTTTCAATTTTTGTCGTTCAAATGTAGTTTGTACATACCATTTTAGTTCAAAATTTGCTGAACGCTATCTTATTTAGACATTGACGGGTGTGTGGCTCCGAAGGAACAGAAGGGTGCCCAACGGACGGCTGAAATGAAGCTATTATATGGGAAGAATGCCGCTAAGATACACGGAATGGAAACTGCGATGCAACTGACATTTAACCAGAACTGCGATTATTATCAACCTAAACATTGGCCAAACATTCCTTTGAATCTTTGATATTTAATAGTTAGAATCTGACGTCCATTTTCCATAACTGTATATTGTTTGATACAAAACATTTTTATTTTTAATTAATTTCAACATGGAGTCTTGTTCAATGTTCATAAAATTGTTAAGATTTTGTTCATTGATCACTAGTAGCAAAGGGCAAAATGATCCATCCACGTTTATCCAAGGGATTGTTTCATTGCATATGAAAGTCTGACAGATAGTGAATATGATTCAGATGTCATTTAGTGGTAATTAATTAAGTCATGTAGCGGCTATCATATTAGGACTATCAAAAAAAGTACGTTGAATCATTTGCGAATTGTGTAAACCTAAGTATATGAAAATAACAATTTGTGCCAGCAAACCCACAAACCTTTTTAGAACAATTAATCCAAGAAGCTTTTGCCCAAATTTGGCAATTCATCAGTGTGATTGTTGAAATTTCAAAATACAGTACATGTAAGGAAACTACAACATGGATGAGAATCAGTAATATACATTATCTTTCATTTCGTAGTTTTATTTTGCCAGAATCTTGACGAAATGAGCCAAAAGAGCAATTTTTCCATGAATGTTGAGATTTATGATTCTCCGACAAGTGTTCTATGAATTTACTTAAGAATAATGAAATAAAACTTCATCAGTTTAAAAATAAATTGGCTGTATTTAGATTGCCAATGACAATCGATATCAGCAGTCTTTCAATTGAATTCAACTCAGTACCCTGCTATCAGTAAATGAATGCTATGTGGTAGAGGAGTGTAATCCATCAACCCAAATTATTCAGTAGTTACCACCGCATTAGTGTGGACGCCAACATCATTGCAAAATGGAATTTCGTGAAGCTTAAGGCTTCGGACTAATGACAAGTATCCAATCTCTTTAACATTTTGAGGAAAATTTCTGAAGATTCTTTGGACAAATCTAAGGCGTTGATTTGCTGTGCCAGTAATTTTGTTAAAATGTGTACCCCAGCACATTTTGTCCGTGATGTTGATCCCAAGGTACTTTACACTCGAAATAGCATTTAAAGGAACACCACCTAGATTGTAGTCAGGTGTGATTCTAGCCCTTTTATGGGAGATCCTCATAACTAAACACTTCTCTTTATTGAGCTTCTCCTTCATTTCTCCTCTTTGGAATAGTTACATCAAAAACTGGGCCTGGAATGCATTACATGTACACGTGATTGTTTTACGAACTATTGTGTTGATTTCGAAAAGTATCGCATAGATAGATTGACTCATTTTGAAAAAGGCAGGGAAATTCAATGTAGTCGAATAGGCAACACATTTGCAAAATCTTCTACATTTTCTGAATACAAAATTGTCAAATTTTCAAGAAAAATTCATGCCTATTTTTAACATTTTTCTATGTTAATCTAATGAAAATTTTGCAAATATATTCCTACAGGGTATATTGATTTTGAAAAATATGTTAATTGTTTACATTATCATTGGTCAGTGAAATTTTTTTGAAAACCATTCTAACATCTGATATCGATTTTTTCTCAAAGTAATGAACCAAAATTACTCATTCCCTGTTTTACAAACGTTTCTTCATGCACTGTGAACTCTTTTCACTGTTTTCATTCTCTGAAGGGAAATTTCCTCAAATTTGTTGGATTTCAGAACTTACAAGTTGGTAAGAGGGGGAGTGGGTAAAAATTACCTCGACGATTAAAGTTCACTTCACTTGACTTAAAAGGATTAGAATAACGTCCTGTATGATGTATAATTTTGTGTAAAATGCAAGGTAATTGTGATTTTTTTAAAAAAAAGCGATTGGCTTGTTACAGAATTTTTTGATGTCAAGGAAATAAAGTGGGTGCAAATTATATTTTTCGGTTTCTTTAATGCCACTACTCTTTAGGAACTTTCTGTTCTATGAACTTATTTGGATTTCCCAGAGGTTCTTAAAAACGCGAGTCAACTGTTTTGAAAACAGTGACGGTTTTGATTCAGTATACATGTAACGCCATAATTGTTAAGTCTGTAAACTTTGAGATATTGCGTTAGCAGATAATCATTTAAAGGAATTGATGTTATTGGCGAATACCAGATCGATAAATTAAATGTTGGGCAGGATTCCATATCCTGATGTTACCTCGCAATGTGGTCAAATGGTAATGAGTGATTCAAATGTTTATCATTACAAGTTCGGGTATCTCTGGAGCGCTTGTTTGAGAGCAGTTTTCATCACACCAGATATTTTAATATCAATTGTTAGCATTTAGTTGAGCTTGTCCGTCGTTACATTTCAGGAGTATCTTGAAGTTTTTTTTCCAAAGATTTCTGAGTCATGCTCAGGTAAACGTGAGGCTCTGGGAAGTTTTAAAATGTGCCACATACCGATCTGGCATTGTCTGTCACTAACAGCTGCTGTATTTCTCCTTCGCTATGTTTCTGGAGTGGTATGCCAAGAAAATGTAAATAACTTTTATTGTCCAGCCAATTCAGATGTATATGCATCCAAGCAGGTGAAATCTTTAAAGAACTGCAGTGCTGCAATTAATTCGGGAAAACTCAGAGTGAAATGTATTGTTTATGCAACTTCAATGTTAGAATTGCCGCTTTTTACCAACACCACTGCTGGGATTTTGTTAACCGATTCCATGGAAACCTTTCTAGACATTGACGTCATTTTGGCGCAACCCTCCAACTCTTCTTGCTCGAAATTGATCTCGATTCGAATCCGGAAACTGAATACCGCCTCTGCAGATTCGGACTTTTTGAGAACTCACAATCAATACACTTGCATCATACCAAAAGAAGCATTTTTTCCACTTATGCTCATCCGAGAAATGGATTTGTTAACCGTTTTTTATTCCGACCATGCAGTTGGCATCGTGCGCTATAATAAAACATGTTTACAACTTGCAAATAACAGGCCATCTAATCGAGCTGACAATGTCATTTCCTTGGATGTTTCTAATTGCATAGAGTCGACTGATGTTGTGCGAAAATTCCTTAGTTCTGGCTATAATTTTAGTTTTGCAACTAATGTTACCATGGAACAGCTCTTCTCCAAGGACTTCTTAAGCGTTTCCTTCGTGGTTATGACTGAGATATTTTTCGAAGGATATAACTATAGCATGCCTAGCGTCGCTTTCAAAACTGAACTTTTCAAATATTTACCAACAGAATCGCTTACAATTTTATCCCATAAAAATGTGCGACACGTGACATTTCAAAGCAGCACCATTCTATCGATTAGGAATGGTGATATTCCGTTAATGGATTCGTTACGAGTGCTGGATCTCAAGGATTGCAGAATTGAGACTATTGAAGAAAACTCATTTGACGGCGTGATTCATTTAAAAAATTTAAATCTTCGAGGCAATAGACTCAAAGAGCTCCTGGATGCCTTTAAAACCCTGTCTAATCTCAACATTCTGAATTTAGAAAAAAAATGGAGACAGCAAAACGAATGAATTTCTGTATAGAAGTGATATACTTAATAGTCAAGCAGATTTAAGCAGTTTGGATCTAAGTAACATGATCTTATTGGAGTTTTGGGGAAACCTCGGACATTTTTCTAAATTGGAGTCTTTAAATATTTCAAATTGTTCCATTTATTATATTCCTGCTGCGAGCATGCAAAACCTCATGCCAAATTTAATTTATTTAAATTTATCCGACAACGACTTGACCAACTTAAGCATTAATACCTTTTTAGGTCTAAATAAATTGCAGTATTTGGATTTGTCAAGAAATAAGCTGGTTCATTTCCCATATAACGTTATTATCGAAATCTTGCCAAGTTTGAAGTTTTTTTCATTGCACTCTAATGCGATTCCTGACTTTTTGCCTTTAAAACTCGACATCGATTCTGCTTTGGAAAGTTTGGATTTAAGTTTCAACAGAATCCATGTCTGGAATGCGACCAGATTAAATTCGAGCCATCATTCGTTTAACTTGAATCTGATAGGAAATAATATTACTGAAGTGAATTTACACATGATAAATGACTTTTAATTTATTAACACACGTTCAACTTGCGGAGAACCCTTTCGACTGCAAATCCTGCACTTTTTAGCATGGATCAAAATGCAAAACTCTTCAACTGACTTTTCCAATGACTCGTACACTTGCTTTTTTCCAAAGGAATATTTAAAAAATATAATCACAAACGTAACCTTAGAAACGTGCAAGGAGGACACGTTTAATTGGCTATTTAATGTTGCTCTTCCTTTGATAGTTGTTGTTCTCATGCTAGGAGTGTTAATAATTATTGTAATCGCCTACCGATGGCATCTTCTGTTTTTTATTTACCTCTTTCAGTCCAAAATCCAGAAATATAAGCGACACGATGATGGCGGTATTTTTAAATACGATGCTTTCGTTTCGTATTGCTCCGCTGATCGCAGCTGGGTAGTGGAATATTTAATTCCTGCAATTGAATTTCTGGAGCCCAAATTGCATTTATGCGTCCATGAACGGGACTTTGAAATCGGAGAAACCATCATGAATAACGTCATCGAGTGTATTGATAGTAGCCACAAATCTATTTTTGTTTTATCCCAGAGCTTTATTAAAAGTCAGTGGTGTCAATGGGAATTGCAAATGGCGCAGCATAAGTTATTTGAGGATAAACGAGACGTTTTAATCCTCATTATGCTAGGTGAAATTAGCAAGAAAGAAACCCCCAAAGTGCTGAAAAGGCTAATCCCTAAGCGAACTTACTTGCAGTGGCCGGTGAATGAAAACTACCATAAATTGTTCTGGAAGAGATTGAAAGATGCTATTGGAAAGTGTCAGTGCCTAAAAGTACAAACTTGAGCGCCATAATATTGGAATTAATTGTGACTTCTGTTATTTATATTGTAGTTACAGGCTAGCTATTTAGATATTCACTGTCGATATGTGCACTGTTAAAATGTGGTAAAGCCCGTGGCGACACTTTCATGATTTCCAATGTAGGGAATGTGAGTACATGTGTAGCTACATTAGTGTAATTGTATTCAATGTTCTGCTCTCCTTATACCCATGCATGCCACTTTATACCGTTCAATCAGCTTATTTGTTTATTGTTGTGTTAAAATGTAATGTCAGCTATGTTAAAATATAACACCAGAATTCCGATTTCCTACGATCGAATATCGAAATATAAAGTTCAAATACCTAAGAAACGTGTATTATTTATTTATACTGTATTGCAATCACTGTATCTAATTATTTGAATTTAAAAAGTATGAATTCTAACCAATACAGATGTATTAAGAATAAATTATTTATATCTGTTTATAATTAGGTACCGATATTCGTTGCATTCTACGTGTAAGTTAATAGCGTATGAGAACATTAGCGTATACATGGCAGATTTATGCACATATGCATTATTAATTACCCAGTCATTTTCTTAGTTGTTGCCAGAATTTGTGCGATATTTGTAATTAGACCAGCGGCGAACCTTGAAGTTACATTTGTCGTTTTTGGAACATATCCAGATCCGGAAAATAATTGTCATTATTCCCTGGATGCGTTGTCACTTAATTGTCATTATTCCCTGGATGGTTGTCACTTAATTGTCATTCTGCAGTATAGCTTACAGTTTTATCCTTTATTTTACTTTTTGGATTTGTATAATTGTTAGATCAAAATGACTTGATTTCATATTGTTTTTCATTTCGACAATGGATACCATAACATTATTATTGCAAACGAGTCCGTGAACTGTGCTATTGTGTTCATAAGCTTGACTGCTGTATCCTGTGGTTGTATGCAGACGCTGTTGTTCGGAATAACATCGATCATATTTCAGGTCAAAGTGGAAACAAATGGGAATGAAATTTGTTTGGTATTATGCAATATTGGCAACTACAGTGTTCCTTTTTCATTGTGCGGGTATTAATGGAGTGCCTATGGAAGCAAGAGTTTTCGATTTTCATTGTCCACTCAATCCAGACGCGTACGATGATTTTAATCATACTAAAACTTTAGAGAACTGCTCTGCAGCGCTAAAGATAAGAAAAATTCATGTTAAATGTGACATTTATGCTTCATCGGCTATAAAGATGCCACAATATACCAATACAACTACCGGAATATTGTTGACTGATTACATGGAAACTTATGAAGACATTGATGATATTTTATCTCACCCATGGAACTCTTCCTGTTTGAAACTGATCAAGACTAATGTTCAAAAATTGAACTTTGAAAACTTTTCATCAAAATACTTCAAATGCACGTGCGCAATACCAAAAGAGATATTCATTTCGCTTATGCTTATCCAATCGATGAATATGTTGGTCGTGTTGAATGATGATTACCCAAATGGCATTTTGCATTACAATAAATCTTGTTTGCAAACTAAAAGTGCCATTAAATATAACCACGCAGATCCTAACCTTTCAGTCGATGTCTCTTCCTGCATAACGCATACCGATGTCATCCGAAGATTCCTTTTTTCTGACGAAAATAATTTCAAGTTTTTTTCCAATGTAACTATGGAAAACCTGTTCACCGAAGACTTCTTAAATGTTATCCTCGTACTTTTAAATCAGATGATATTTACTGGTTATGACTTTAGCATTCCCAATATTAGTTTTGTAACGGGGCTCTTTAAGTACTTACCGACGGAAGCGTTGACTTTATTATCACAGAAAAATGTTAGTAGTGTACAATTTCCGAGTAATGGTATTATAAGGATTAGAAATGGCGATGTACCTCAAATTTTGAGTTTACGGCACTTAGATCTATCAGACTGTGAAATTGAGTTTATTGAACCACATGCATTTGCTGGTGTTGTTAATCTAATAAACTTAAATCTGCAAGGTAATAGATTGAAAGAGCTTCCGGGCGCCATTCAAATCTTGCATAGTATCGAAATTTTGAATCTGGGAAGCAACGGAGACGTCGAATCTAAGCAATTTCAGTACAAAAACCATATAATCGATCCAAAATCGAATTTACGAAGCTTGAATCTCAGTAACATGATTTTATCAGTTTTCTGGGAGAACCTAAAAATTTTTTCCAAATTGGAACAATTACATCTTTTTAATTGTTCTCTCGAAACTATTCCAATTGCAAGATTTTCTGAGCTAATGCCAAATTTAATGAAGTTAAATTTATCTAACAACAATCTGCATAACTTTAGCGTGAAAACATTGTCTGGTCTAAGTGAATTTCAAGTTTTGGATCTATCAAAGAATCACCTTGCTTGTGTTGATTACACTACCATTATCAACACCCTTTCAAAGTTGCAATTCATTTATTTAAATACAAATGAAATTTTCGATTTTCTCTCCTTGACTCTTCATAATGATTCAGCTTTAAGAATATTAGATTTAAGTCACAATAACATAAAGTCCTGGAATGCAACCATGGTCAATTCTAGCGCGAAAAATTTAAAAGTGAATCTGATAGGAAACAACCTAACAGAAGTAAATTCGCAAATGATGAAAGATTTTAATTCCTTAAGAAAGATTCAACTTGCTGAAAATCCTTTCGACTGTAAATCTTGCTACTTAAGAGCATTTCTAGCTTGGATCAAAACTGCAAATTCATCCATTGATTTTTCCATAACGCCTTACAGGTGCTCCTTTCCTAAGGAGTACTTTAACAAAATCGTCACCAATGTAACCGTAGAACTATGCATCGAAGAGATTTTTGATTGGATAAGTCATGCTCTCATTCCTACCATTGTTCTTTTTGTGCTTGTAGCCATTGTGGCCATCCCAGTTATTGTGTACCGATGGCATCTTTTGTACCTTTTCTACCTTTTTCAGTCCAGAGTAAAGAAATACGGACATCGTGATGATGACAGTGTTTTCAAATACGACGCCTTTGTTTCGTATTGTACAGCTGATCGAGATTGGGTGGTAAAGCATTTGATTCCTTCAATAGAAAATCAGCAACCAAAATTGCACTTATGCGTCCATGAACGTGATTTTGAAATTGGAGAAACCATTATGAATAATGTCATCGAATGTATCGACAGCAGTCATAAATCTGTATTCGTTTTATCTCAGCGTTTCATTCAAAGCCAGTGGTGTCAATGGGAATTGCAAATGGCGCAGCACAAGCTGTTTGAAGACAAACGCGATGTGTTAATTCTCGTTATGCTTGATGAAATTAAACAAAGGGAAGCACCAAAACTACTCAAACGTTTAATCTCAAAGCGAACCTATTTGCAGTGGCCAGTGAATGAGAATGGACAAAGATTGTTTTGGAAAAGACTGAAAGATGCCATCGGAATTTGCAAATGTAGTAATGATTAATTTGGAACGAGTCTCACAGCTGGAATTTTGTTACAAGTTATTACAAAATTTGGATAATGAAATTGAATGTGTTTCAACTTTTCGTATACAGTGGAAGCCACTTAATTCGAGCACGATGGATAATTATGACCGAAATAGGCGATGTTGTAAAAAATACGCCAAAATTGAATTGATTCTTTAAAAATTAATTAAAATTTTTAATATCTTGAAGTTAAATTCTCGCGAAATTCCCTTATATTCTGTTTTTGGATGCAATATACATGTACTCTACAATGTATATAAATTACGTATACTCATTATACGTGTTTGTTAGCTGCAGTGAAAAGGAATGCAAACGAGTTGTAATACATATACATGGATACACCTGTACTCTGCATTATTAAAGCTCTGTAATTATGTTCATGATATATTCTGCTATCAATTAAAGCGAATTTCATTTAAGAATGAACTTTATTTCATTCTTATTAACAACCGCAAAATTTGTACTCGGAAGGAGTTGAAATGTTTGCAAATTTGTCTTTAGAAAAGGTTGAAAATTTGTTCAAATCTGTACTCGGAATGAGTGCAAGACTATTACAATTGTATATACATGTAGGTTGAAAATTTTACAAATTAGAACTCGAAATGGGGGCCAAATTTTGAAAATTTATACTCGGAAAGTTGGTTGGTTTGTGGATTTTTAACGTTGGCCTATTTCTGCACACGAGTACTCGGAAAGGAATGAAAATCTATATATATAAAATAGAAAGCGCGTCCATATTGTTTGTTACTGGCTGGCTGGGTATGTTTGTTTGTCTGGGGGTCATTCGAAAATGACGCCTTCGTCTATTGCGTAGGTGGGACGTGCATTTCGAATCGCCCCTGATGGCTCACAACCACGCTGCGAGCGTGAATTCCATGGGGAATTCCAAGGGCCATAATTCTTGCTAAACATTTTCCCCCGTGGCCATAAAACTGTGAAACCATTTTCCCCCCGAGAAAGGCCGGGTTTTTCCGCTAGTTTTAAGGTGGGCATACACGGGCGATCCATTCGTCCTGAGGCCGATTGGTTCGAGTTCATTTGGCTTTGGTCCAAAATA
>JAQGBX010007947.1:0-10968 GCA_034698745.1 Megaphyllum sjaelandicum
CCACTGTACTAACCAACTAACCTGATCATGTTTTATTTCAAAGTACGAATTATACCCAAACCCACCTATGCCAGAAGAGGCAGAGTCCCTTTAGTGCATTACCTCCCTGCTGCTTATATTCCCAACACCCTAACGTTAATTCTCTGCACACTTCTGAAGTTACACAAATGAAGGATCATTATTCAAAGTTCATTTGGGTAAATTAAATTGTAAAGTAAATTGTAGGGTGAATTAAGAAGGTTCCCGCCAAATTAATAAGCCGAAACTATGGTGTCACTCCACACAGATGATAGAGTTATCTACCGTTATAAATTTTGTTAATTGTGCTAATTGTGAAGCCAGGATACTATAAGTTGTAACAAACTCACTGTAGGATGGCAATCACTAAGAACAGAGCAATTTAAATTCCGGTTAATTTTAAGTTAACTAGTTTAAATAAATGTTTTATTTGGGTAATTTTTATTTAATTTGCAATTACATTTGTGATTTGTGTGTAAACGAAGTACATTAGTTATAAATACTGTTCAACTCATTACATGAATATAATTAGCATATGCAGTATATATATAAATATATATCGTTAGGTTTACTTTGATAATAAATTTGAATTTATTGTAGGTTTTTTTATTATGACTGTTCAATTTAAAGCTACAAAATATAGCTGAAAATGTAAAACGAAAAATGTATTATGGAAAATTGACCAAGACCATTTCAAATATGTGGATTTTCCACTTCTGCATTTTAACAATAACAGGATATTGACTGTCTTTTCTTCCGTCTTGACTTCCATTTACTTCAACTAAAAAACACTTTGGTTAATGTGTGTTTCATAGATAAGACACCAGAAAGCCTTTATTGAGGAAGTTCTCTACTAAATTTTGGAAATTATATGAATAATACACTGAGTCAAGTAGCAAACGTGTATGGCTTAGCTTTCTACTTTCAAAAGTTGTTTTTCTTCTGTAAAGGAAGTTATTTTCTTTTAATTCAAAACGTTTTAAAATATCACCAGAAACCTTCGAATTTAATATATATATATATACTGCATATTAAAATTGAAAGTTTCTGGTGATATTTTAAAACGTTTTGAATTAAAAAAAAACTTCCTTTAATTCTCCTTTCAAGACGTACTCAAAATTTAACAAAAAAAAAGTTTTTGTCAATGTGAATCTCAAAATATCCGAAAAGATAAAAATAAATTCCATCAATAAAAAAAATAATTTGTGATTGGAAATGCTATTAGTTTTCAGAGAAAAATCAACTTGCTTTTTAATTAATAATGTTTAACGTTTTTAAATGTTATATAATAACATTTAACATTGTCAATAACTTTTTTGGTAAATATAGAGTATGTCTTGAAATGAGAACTAAAGGAAGTTTTTTTTTAATTAAAAACGTTTTAAAATATCACCAAAAACTTTCGATTTTAATATACAATATATATATATATATTATGTTACGAAAATTTAGATAATATATACCTTATATGTATACATATCTATTAAATTCGAAGGTTTCTGGTGATATTTTAAAACGTTTTGAACTAAAAGAAAATAACTTCCTTTACAGAAGAAAAACAACTTTTGAAAGTAGAAAGCTGAGTCATACACGTTTGCTACTTGACTCATTGTATTATTCATATAATTTCCCAAATTTAGTAGAGAACTTCCCCAATATAGGCTTTCTGGTGTCTTATCTATGAAAAACACATTAACCAAAGTGTTTTTTAGTTGCAGTAAATGGAAGTCAAGACGGAAGAAAAGGCAGTCTATATCCTGTTATTGTTAAAATGCAAAAGTGGAAAATCCACATATTTAAAATAGTCTTGGTCAATTTTCCATAATACATGAAATATATATATATATATATATATATATATATATATATATGAAAAGCAACTAATTTACGCACGTTTGTTACTTGGTATAAATACATATTAAATTCTAATGATTCTGGTGGTGTTTTAAAACATTTTGAATTAAAAAAATGAAAACTTCCGTTACAGAAGAAAAACTTTTCTAAGTAAAAAGCTGAGCCATACACGTTTTTTTACTTGATCTAAGTGCATATTAAATTCGAAAGTTTCTAGTGATATTTTAAAACGCTTTGAACTAAAAAAATAATTTCCTTAATAGAATAAAAAATAACTTTTCAAAGTAGAAAGCTGAGCCATATACGATTGCTACTTGAGTCAGTGTATTATTCATATAATTTCCCAAATTTAGTAGAGAACTTCCCAATAAAGGCTTCCTGGTGTCTTATCTATATATGAACAACACATTAACCAAAATGTTTTTCAGTAGCAGTAAAGGGAAGTAAAGACGGAAGAAAAGACAGTCAATATCCTGTTATTGTTAAAATGCAAAAGTGGAAAATCCACACATTTGGAATGGTCTTAGTCGATTTTCCGTAATACATACATTTTTCGTTATAAATTCTCAGCTCAACTACAATAAATTCAAATTTATTATCAAAATAAACCTAACTTGCAAACACAAATAATACTAATTCATCGTTGACTTTTAACCTCTTAGTTTTATTGATGATTTATAATTACTTGACAAACACATTATATAGATCGAAATAAACATACATGTATTTAACAAACGTAAGAATTATGAGAAAACTTGTTCAGATTTTTCCAAAATGTGAATAGATTTGTCCGTAATGTGTTTTGGTTTTTTTCCATAATGTTTTCAGATCTGTCCAACATGTGTTCAAATCTGTGTAAAATTTGTCCAAAGATCTATGATAAGGCAATGCATTTTTTTCAATTTTTGAGATTAAAATAAAACAAAATATGTATTCTGGTGAAATCGCATTGAATATATCTGAATTTCCATACCGTAAACATGAAACAATAAAAAATTCGACACGTTCTTCCCTCCTGTAGATTTTTATTTTTAATCCTTGATCTATTCGACATAAAATTACGAAATTATAATGTTCGTATTTCGTAATAAAAATACAAATCGTACAAAAGTGTTATCAATTCGTTGTTGATAAATTATTTTACTTGGTATGATTTAACTAACTCGTATTACGGGTTTATTAATTTAAAATGATAGATTTTAACTACGAAAATATCAACATTTAAATGCAAAGTTTGAAAAAAATGAGCAGTAACTCTAATCTTTGGTTTTCCAAAACGTGCAGTAATGTTCTCACAGGTTGATGGAATCGGCATCATTTCCTGAAAATACAAATAAGGCGTTTAGGTGTTCAAATTAATTATTGTTTTTTAAAAATATTTAATGGAAAAATATTATTTCCAAGTTACTTTTATTTGTAACCTTGTATCCTGTATTTTAGGGCGTACATGATTGCCACTTGGGCACATGTCCCAACCAGTACGAAAAGCAGTACTATTGACCCAATGATGACCATCGTGTGACACTGTCCTGTCTGCACATAGCTTGTAATAACTGAAAAAGAGAAATATACTTGCAGTTCTATGTAACTCATTAAATAGTGTAGAATATTTTTTTAGTGTATAAAATATATATTTATATTTTATACTATGCAAATATATTTTAGTATAAGAAATGCCAATTTATATTTTATAATTTAAGAATATATACATATATAGTATACAAGATTTGTATTATCCTTCAGTGAGTGATTCGACGTAAACATAATAAAAAGATATGTTTTACTGAATAAAATATCTTTATATATTGTATAATTAAAAAATAAATATTCGTAAATGAAAAACATACTGCATATTATCCATCATTAAGGGATTTCTTGACGATAAGTTCAAGTTTACTTTCAATTTAATTTTTGCAATTTTTGTTTCAAATTTTAAGCTAATTCCCTAGTGGAATATATACGAGTTGATAATATAATAAAAATATTTCTACCAGACTTGGAAAACCTGGAAAAGTCAGGAAAATTGGAAATATCTGAAAAAGTCAGGGAAATGCAAAGTATTAATGTTATTATCCAAAACGAATACTTTACTAAACTTTCCAAAGTACAAATTTGTACAATTTTTAACAATTTTAGTGGACAAATCTGCCCAATTTTCAACAATTATCAAGTACAATTCTACAAAACTTTAAAACGTTTTGTAATGAAACTTTGCGACTGCTTCTGAATAGATTTCTAAAACTAAAAGTTTCCGAAAAAATATTTGCAGTTTTTGTAACAGATTTCGAGGACAAACTTTTATTACTGTCCGCCTTTTTCAATTTCTTAAAATGTTGGACCTTTTCTCACACTATAAATATTTTAAAATTTTAAAAATTTGTAATGGTGATTTTGTAGAATTTTCAAACGATTTCTCGTGCTAATTATATACAATTTTGAAAAAATTCTCATGTTAATTTTGTAAAATTTGGAAAACTTTTTCCTGTTAATTTTGAAAACTTTACAAATTTTCCTATATGTTAATTTTGAAAACTTTACAAATTTTCCTATATGTTAATTTTGTAAAATTCGTGGATTCAGGTAAACATCGTGGATAACATTGGCATATTTTCAATTTCGACATTGTAATTGGTCAGGAATTTTTTTTTAAATCCTTGAAATGTCAGGGAAGTTGAACATGCAATTTCTGGGTAAACCCTGAATGACATGCACCTCTCAATAGGGCACATCTCTTTAATATTCGTTACCATCGTGTTTTACGAATTTAACCATTGATCCATTAAACTCTGGGAATGACAAGTCGCAAGCTTGTTACCTGTGTCTGATTCAATCGGTGTTGGTGCAACTGTCGTAGGTGTAACAGTCGTAGATGGAGGCATGGGGACGTACGCCAGTCTGGCCCAATTCGACTCGATTTTGGTCACTGCACTTCCTTGGGCCACTACTGCGGAACACGCCCAATAGGCAGCGTCATTGGCCTCGAACTGGTCGATTTTGATGGAACAATCTACATAGTTGTTGTTCCATAGACCATAGGTCAGGTACTGGTAACGTCCGTAGATCGGTTGAGGATCTTCCCGATCGTTGCGTATCCACGCGCAAGATAACACCGAGTTCTTCGGAGTACATGGCACGATCACTGAAGTGCCCTCTTGGACATTCGCATTTGAGGGTCCGGTGATAAAGTTAAAATCGCCTAAAGTTACCAAATTTTAAAAAAATGTAAGTAATAACGTGACGTTCTCTTCCGGTGCACCGAGTGAAATTTGCGAGCTTAATTTAAATTTTTTTTGACGAGTATCGTTTTTTGATACAAACTTAGAATCTTTTAGTTTGCTTTCTTAGAATGCTTATTTAAAATGCAATTTTAAATAAATGCAAAAATTGGTTTCCAATATGAAAAAACGAAAACTAAAGGTGAAAATTTGGAAAATTGAACTAGAAAAAATTAGAAAATTTAGGAAATGGGCAATTTCCTCTAGAATTTTTTTTAAAAAAAAAAATATGGTAAACTTGGATAAGGTGAAATTCTGAAATATTTATAAAATGGGACTACATAAATGTATAAAATTTGGTAAAATTGAACTAGAAAAAATTCTGAAAATATCTTGAAATTGGTTTTCAAAATTTGTTAAACCTTGGTAAAATTGGACAAGGAGAAATTCAGAAAATTTGATAAAATTGGACTAATAAAATTTAGAAAAAAATGTAAAATTTAGAAGTTTTTAACTTCTAAAAATTTAGTAAAATTGAATTAGAAAAATTGTTAAACTTGGGTAAATTGGACTTTGGGTAAAATTCTGAAAATTTGATAAAATTGGGCTACAAAAATTTAGAAAATTTAATAAAATTGAACTAGAAATAAGTCTGAACATTTTTTAAAATTGGACTAGAAAAATTGTTAAATTTTGGTAAAATTGGATTTTATTAACATTCTGAAAATAATAAAATTGGACTACAAAAATTCAGAAAATTTGGTAAAATTTAATTAGCTAGAAAAAATTGTAAAAATTTCGCATAATTGTACTAGAAAAATTGTTAACCTTTGGTAAAATTCTGAAAATTTGATAACATTGAACATTAAAAATTTAGAAAATTTAGTACAATTTAGCTAGAAAAAATTCAAAAAATATCGTTAAAATTGGGATAAGAACATTTTTAAAACTTTAAAATTGTCATCTGCCTGCTAAGAACACGAAATAAAAACAAAACAAAAATTAAAAAAAAAATAAAGATGCGAAGTTTTTAAAGTTTGTAGCAAAGATGGAATGTTTTCAAAATTTTAAGTTAACAACAAGTTTATTATTAAAATGGAAATGTTAGTAAAAATATGTACTTTTGGATATGGTCGGTGCTAGAGCTAGGCAGGCCTTGCGTGATGCTTTCGTTGGATTGCTCGATAGAGCTCCAGATCCAACGCAGAAAAAACAATTGGCGTCGATGCTTCTGCTGAAAGTGCGGATGGTCAAAGAGCAATCTTTGGTGTTTGTGCCATTTGTGGTCTTGTCAACGTAAACGAAGTAATTGGACATGGTCACTTTCTTGACACTATCCTCGAACCAGGTGCATTTTTCCACTTCCATGTTGAACTTGCACTCCAAAGTGACATCTGCCCCTGATTTTACAACGGCGTCTTGAGGTTGAGCTACGATCTGTAGTTCAGCTTTCAACGAGATCATCGATCAAATTATAAATATTAAATTAACAAACACTCGTACAACGCTAAACCAAAAACATTTTTGTTATTTACGACTATAGTATTTATATAACGTTTTTTAATTATATAGCGTATATTTTTGTTTTTATTTTTATTTTACGCTAATACTAAGATCTAAAAAACCAACTAAAACATATGTTATTATTTTCCTATTTCTATTATTATATTTATAAGTATTTTAGCATCATGTGTTTAAGTTAAGAGTTTGAAAACCGTAAATTAATTACAAATAGGAAATCAATAAACGTTCAACGTTATTTTTAGTTTTGTTTAATTTTGCAGGGTACCCCCAGGCCTGGAAAACTTGAAAAAGTCAGAGAACTTAAAAATGTCTGGAAAAGTTATGGAAAACTAATTTATTTTGAAACTATCAGGGGAAATTCAACGTACTAATGTTGTCATGATCCAAAATCATTAATGCTTCAATTGGTTATAGATTAATACCCATTTGCAAAGATTTTAAAATTTTCTTAGTACAAATTTGCAAAAATTTTAACACTTTTTAAGAACAAACTTGAACAATTTTCCACGTTTTCCGAGTACAAATTTACAAAATTTTCCACGTTTTTCGAGTTCAGATTTAAACATTTTGTCCACGTTTTCCGAGCATAGATTTGCAAAATTGTCCACGTTTTCCGAGTACAAAACTGCAACTTTTTCCTCGTTTTCCGAGTACATGTGGATTTGTAACATTTTTCACATTTACCTATTATTACCTTTTATATTCGAAAACGTATACAAATTTGCAAAATTTTCAACAGATTCTGAGAACAAACTTGAACAATTTCCAAAATGTTCCACATTTTTTGAGTCACAATTTCAAAATTGCCCACGTTTTCCGAGTACAAAACTACACATTTTTCCATGTTTTCCGAGTTCATATTTATGACATTTGCCACATTATTCTAGTTTGTAAACCTTTTCGAGAGTACACATTTGAAAACAAAATGTTCACAATTTTCTCAGGCTAATTTTGTAAAATGTTTAAATGTTTCCTATGTTAATGCATCGTAATTATTTAACTTAGAACATTTCAGTTTGTCTTCGTCCTATTTCGTATAATTTCATAAAATTGTGAGCGATTTCGAAAAATTTCCTACTATTTTTTTTTGTGATTTCGTAAAATGTCGTCCTATTAATTCGTGCAATTTGTTTAATTTCGTAAAATTTTCGATCTATTTCGTGATAAATTGACAGACGTAAAGTTAACGTAGATTTGAGCAAAATTCAAAATCAAGAAATACTAATGTTAAGTTTTGCTTTATATTTAAAATTGATTTAAGTTGCATTTACTTACCACCGTAACATGACGAGACAATTGAACAAACGATAATTGCCATGCAGCTACTTAATTGGAAGTTTTTCATGATCCACGTATCCATTGTTTTTTTTTTATAAAAACTTATTAAAAAAACCAGCAAGAGAATGCTTTTTCGCTGTTTGATTGAAATGTTAGTTTTTTAATGTCATTTTTGGCGCAGTGAATTAATATTTATAACTTACGATGCGATAGCTCGCGAATTAATAATGGATGAGCGGAAATCAGATAGCATCACGTCCAAAAACGAAGCAGGAACATTTTAAATTCGCAGAAATGCAAACTGTAATGCCTGACCTTTGAGTATGTTGGCTAATTGGAAATTACTTTCAATTACAGTACATAACTGACTCGAATCGCTTTTTGACCGTGACATTTCCCTTCAATCTAGAAGGGTCATATCTTGAAATGAACGAGAGGTTACTAAACCATTTCAAATCAAATTTTTTTTAAAGATTTTGAGATCATGGCAGGAAGTACTTCCTTAACGGTAAATTCAAATATATATGCGAATACAGTAAAACCTGGAAAAGTGGCCATTTTTGAATGGTGACCACCTGTTTATGTGGACCACTTTTCAGTGTATTGTTAGTTCTAGTGTACATATTCTTTATAAAAATCTCTGCATATAGTGACCACCTCTCTATTGTGTACAGTGACCAGTGTGTGTTGTTTTTTTTTGCAATTTTTACATTGCCAATGTAACTTATAATGTGACCAGATAACGGATGAGTCACGTTACATGTTGATTTAACCCTTGGACATGATGATTCTGTACATTTTCTAGTTTTGTGGTTTTTTACTACCTGTATTACAGTCTACTGTATACAAGTGATTTTAATTCTGACATTCTTTGTATAGTGGCCACCTGTGTACATTGACCAACATAGCATTTTTTTGGTGGTCACTCTTAACAGTTATTACAGTACATTTAAAGTCATGCAAATCTTAACCCTATTATTGGAATCTATTAAATCGTAAGTAGATAAATTTATCCCTTGAAGTACGACTCCTCTAGATCCTGTTAAATAATAAAAAGTAAAAAAAAACGCATTAGCTTAAAATAAAAAATATGTACAATATCCGTAAAGTCTATGAAGTGATTGCGTCAGAATTACGACCAGGAAAGTATAATTTTTACACCACTTCCTGTTAAACAAAGTATAAATATACCTCCAAAACTAGAATCGTCGAGTTTTGGAGGCAGTCTGTGTACGATAGACTACATCTTACGATCATGTCCAATCAACCCGTCTCGGACATCGAAAAACCTCAACTTTTGAACATGTAATCCAATCACAACAAAAATAGTCTGTCTCGGTCAACTTATGGACATCGAATGGACAACTCCTGCAGGAGCATCATGGACACGTTGTTCGGAGTTATTCACTCTAGACTTTACCAACGTGTCCGGGCAATCTATCTCGGACATCGAGAAACTTAACTTACGAAAATGTAATCAAATCCAAATATTTTAGTCTTGGCCAACTCGAGAAAGACATCGAATGACCAACTCCTGGAGCGTTCAGCATGGACAAGCTGTATTGAACTTATTTACTCTTTTGCAACGTGTTAGTCAATGTTTCATCAATGGCGAACATTTTCCGAGCATATTTTGACATCGTAATTCAAAAATGAATCACGCACCACTGTTTCATCCAAGTTTCTGCTTCCCTTGACGCAACGACATTCTCCCGGATCATCTTTGACTCGCGACCGCAAGAGACTTCTTCCATCTTCATTTTTTCGGCAATTGCTAATAAGTCTCTGTCTTCATCATGACTCGCAATAATCTGGGTGCTTCTTTGAGGTCGATTTCTACTAACAAGATGAGGATGCCTTTTCCTCTATTCGGGTCGAATCACTTGTGTTTGGCCATTTCTAATTCCCATTGGCACCAACGACTGGCCATGAAATTGGGAGTTATTATGCAAACCGTTCTTCGACTTTGTTCTATGCACGCCAGAATGTTGTTCATTATCATTTCTCCGTGGACGAAATCTCGTTCATGGAGACTAAGGTGTAATTTAGGCTCCTCATTTTCAACGGCCGGAACCATGTGATGGCTCGTCCATTCCTCGTCAGCTGTGCAATAGGATACAAAGGCGTCGTGTCTGTAAATGGTCGAAGCGTCCTCTTCTTCCATTCTGTAATTTCGGACCATTCTTCCGGTGACTTAAGTGCAACAGCAAACTCTTTATCGCCATATCTGCAAGACGTGATTTCCGAAAGGATGCTCCAACAACCAAAAGAAGGCGACTGGAAGAAGAGCTTTGAGAAAGAAGTCCACTTCGCCAGATGTCAGAGTGACGTCCGTCATGTTTTTGACCAAGTTCTCTGCGGAGAAAAAACTCTTATAAAGTGCTTCTAAAATGTCGGTCGATGTCTTTTGTATGTTCAAACAAATGTGAGATTTCATTGCGCGCGTTTTTTTTTTGTGCGATTTATGCTTTATTTACGATTTATGCTTTATAATCTTGTTTTTTTTTAAATGGAATTGATGTTGTGTACGTTATTGTTCCGATATGTATCGGATATAGATATTAATAAAATGTTTTTCATTAAGTAATACATTATTAAGACTGGTTTGAAATAATTATACTCGACACACTTATGTTTAACTACAGTAAGACCTGTTAAGAGTGACGACCAAAAAAATTCTATGTTGGTCACTGTACACAGGCGGTCACTATACAAAGAATGCCTGAATAAAAATAAAATAACGAACATGTTCACTGTACTTATACATGTTGGTTTTAATACACGTAGTAAAAACCCACAAAACCAAAAAAAGTACCGAATCATCATGTCCAAGGGTAAAGGTAAGATGTAACGTGACTCATCTGTTATCTGGTCACTTTTTAAAGTATATTGACGGAGTAAAAATTGCAAAAAAGACCACACACACAGGTCATTGTACACAAAAGACAGGTGGTCATTGGTCATCATACAGAGAATTTTTATGAAGGAAATGTACACTAGAAAACATAAGGAAACATCTTCAAGTGGTCGGAATCAATCAAGAATATAAGCCAACACACGACCAGAAAACACAAGTTAA
>JAQGBX010007948.1:0-10967 GCA_034698745.1 Megaphyllum sjaelandicum
GGTCTTTTAGCTGATGACGTAATTCACGTCATCAGCCTAATGAGCTTTTGGACCTCACGGTCCACTGACCGTGACAATACTAGGGTAAATAAAACTGAGTGGTGGCATGAATAAATGCCATAGACTTTAAAAAAATCGTAAATTCACATCCTACATACATGTATAAGATTGAAGATACACGCTCATCAAATGCTTGCTCCAGATGCAAAAAGGTAAAATAAACAGCAATCTCTCACGCGCACTTATAATTAACATCTAATTAAAGTAAGTGCTTTACAAATACACTATTGTAGAATGATGCCTATAATAATATGTAACTCGACATATTTTTCGTCAAATTAGTCATAAAAAGAAGCGCAGAAATAACAGCTTATTATAATAAAGGTACTTGGGCAGACAATTTACAAATGGGACTTTGGGTAGTCGTAAGGTCACGCGCATGCAAAAGCAACAAGCTAATCGGTTTAAAGATTCAACGCTGTTTTTAAACCAATGAATGCATCGATTTGACACACGTGACTTCACGACTACTAAAAGTAACATCCGTACGGTTTTTGTCCGAGTACCCGTATTGTGAGCAAGTTTCATTCGCGCAGAACTCAGGGTGGCCACAAAATTTTCATTTTCAATTTACCTGGCTTTTCCCTGACTGAAATCCAAAATTCCCAGACCAAAACTTACTCGTTAATGCATATCAATTTTCTTTTGTCAAAATGAAAAATAAAATAATTGCAATGAGAAGCCTGGCAAAACACTTGATTTTGTTACATACAAGTCTAGCTGAAGAGGATGGGGATGGAGCTGCTAGCAGACTGAGTGCATGGATAGCATTTTGCTTATATTTGGGAAAATTTCCCTGACCACTCACAAATTTACCTGACATTTCCATGACTTACATGATCACTTTTTTCCTTAACTTCCCTGACATGTGGCCACCCTGAGAACTGAGAAAAGTGATTTTTTTTAACTCGGGTAGTAAGGTGTGCAAATCTTGCTAAATGGTTTAGACGAGAGGTCTTTGTCCGAGGATTCCCATCAGAAGATCTAGTTATGGATAGCCGGCGAGGGGTCTTTTTACGTACCCAAAAGACCCATTTGGGGTTAGGACGTTCTGGCGTGGGGTGAGCGGGGAATGCGAAGGAAATATAGAGCATGGTGGAACAGATGAAATATTTTAAATTATAGATTAGTTACAGAAACGCAGTTGCGCCAAAATTGTTTCCCACAAATGTCCCATCCCGCTCAAAGGGAAAGGAGAGGGGGTATTGAATTGCAATTCCCCTCGTATCATTTATTCGAAATAAAAGTAGCCACTAATTGGCGATTGACCACGTTCCGCTTAATTCAATTTCAATAGATACCCCACTGTACATGTACATCCTTAGAACCCACATTACTGTAAAATGCCTGTTTTAACCCACGCGCAATGAAAGTGTTAAAATAGCCTTCTTGCTTATGGGAAAATGTCCCTTTCATTAACTAAACCAAACATCCCAGACATCATATGCAGGCCAAGTGCACGTCATTCACAAAGATTAGCCCTCGAGATTTCAAGTTCACTTAAACATTCAAGCACATCTGTGCAATTTGAGTGGTGGTTGGCCAAGCTAGCTCACTGTCCTAGTTAGCAGGAAGATGACGGTTTCTGGTAATCAATCATTAAGAAAGGGAGAATGTTGACCAGTTTCTTTTCGCGCTATTTTTGGCTAGTCCAGTCAAGGTAGAGTCAGGAGGGGTAAAAAACCATTTCAATAACGTCCATTGTAACAGAAATCAGTCAACTATATGACGTGCAATTCCTGTTGTTTTTGCATTTTACAAGTGCGGATGCCAGTCATCACAAATACTTGATCATGGACAAGCATTTGGTTTGTGGGGAATGATACAAGATGAATAGCACCGGTACTGCGAAGGGATTGAAATCATTTTTAAGCTGCTTCAAATGCTCAGGTAGGAGCCTGAGGCCAAAACCGAAGATTTTTTAAGAATAAGAGCCACCGGAACCCTACATTCCAAACAGAGTCATCATGCTCGCCCAAGGCACGTGATCTAGCTTAGTTAAATGGACGATTGGCGATGCTTTGTTAGGTGTAAAGTTAATTACATGTACAGTATGGTCGTTAAAATTGGCTCGATAAGTTTCAATCCCTATTTAGCGCTGCATGGCTTATCTCTAGGCATATTTTTGTACAATCGCAGATTAGCGGCAGCCTGTATGCATTTGACTATTAACGTGATAACAAGATTAACTATAGTAGTTACAATTCTTAAGCGCCAAATAAATACACGTAGATCATTTGATGATGACTTGAAGGTTGAGATGATGAGATACTGGCTATTCAAATAATGCGTGCTAACTGCAAATGTACAGTATATTCGAATATGGTTCCAGCTTCGGATATTTTTTATTAGAAATAAGTCCATTTAATAGTTGCTTGTACACAGCATTTTGAGTAACAATTTAAATGTTGACAAATTCTCAACAGTTTATTCAGGACTGCACTAATCTTTTGTCAGCTAAATTGGCAACCAAATGAGGTTTCAAGAAGTTGTTTTTTGTGCTCTGCTTTGTCTATGGTAATTCCCATAAAAATTAATTTTATTGCGATCTTCGTGTCTGGAAATCGAGTACAGGTAGGTTTACTGTTTGAACCAATCATAAAAAAACGTCTGGAAACAAACCATTCTTCAATAATTTCTGCGCCATGGCAGTTTAAATTCTGAAAACCATTAACCCATATTGGGAACTGCTCTCAAAGTGTAATAAATTCTTATTTTTATCCTTTTGTCTAAAATACTAAATTAAAAGCACGTTGAAATGTTTCGGCTTTTTTTTTTAGCTCTATGCAAAATAAACTACTCTTTACGACCTTTATCCTTCAAAGTTTTATATACGTTTTTCATTTTTCCAACACGCAAGACTTCCCAATTTTTTGTTCTTTCTTTCCCATGGACCGATTACACCCGTCGACTTTCAGTAAATGAAACTGGATTTAACGCGCGACAACAATGGAAATTGCTCATTGAAACCAGTCTTAATGAACGAATAATGCTAATGAAGGCCCTACGCAAACAACCATATGCACTTTTATTGCATTACGTCTTAATCCGCTAACTGCAGATTACTATTACATAGCATACAGTCATTTGTAGGCAGTTAAAAACTGCAATTTCCAACCATCTGTCGTTCTCGCGATTTCATCCAGCCTATCAACAACGCTGAATGGGATGCTGCGAATCTTTTGCATCCTTTCGAGCTTAGGGTTCGCACCCATTTTGCTCGAGTACTTTCGTATACAGTATGTGCCAAAATAAACGCATCTCGCAGCACCTTTCAACGACGTACCAATACGATTAGCGAGCGTACGTAACGCTAGCCAGAAGGTAGACCAGATTAAAACCGGGCTAATAATTTCTAGGCTTAAGCCTAGCAGAAAAAACCCATAAAAATCTGCGGCGTCATATCAAATAGCGGATCATTGACACAAACGCAACCGATGTAAAGGTTCGTCCTGTAAGAGGGCGTTTGACCCGAGCGTGTCACTCGATATTTAAAACTATCGAAAAGCATATTTTGGTGGAAAAAATGTGACAAGCCCACGCCTCGATTTATCCCCTTGCCCCCCCCACCCCCTCTCAAAATCGTTCCAAAGAATAGCGAGGGATGCGTGCACTTCTGCGCGGTTAACACATTGACACGGCAACTGCGTTTCAACGATATCTTAATAATCTCAAAGGTATTCACCTTGGGTTCTTGGTCTCGAAACAACTCGATTGAATGGCGATTTATCCCGGAGCTCGTTGAACGAACGATCCAAAGTGCCAATCGAAACAACCGTCAATCGGTCGCTTCACCCGCCGCCATGTTGACACCGAGAATGGCGCGGAGAAAGAAAATTAGGCTTGGGACACGCTGGAACACCGTAGCGAGCGAATTCCGAGGCGAAAACTGGCAATTTGAAAGCGGGGCATCGACGTGGTCACTTTTCGGTCAAATGTCTGTCGAACACATGGATTTAGACGAAGAAAGAGACGCGCTATTCAACAATAAATCACCGACATTTCACACTTCGGCGTTTTCGATTGTCAAATTTTACGAGGAATGGTGGCGCCACCTGGGAAAGATAGTCATCGTGATGGCGCCCCGGCCAGTGGACGTGCGAAATTTCAAATGTTTCGAAAAATGTGATATAAAACACATGGGTTGAAAAATGAAATTGCCCAGTTTGTTATATTAGAAAAAATTCATAATGTAACGTGAATTAAATAATCGGTATTCGAAAATGTCAAAGTGTCCCATTTGACAAATGCTACTTGGAAATTTTACCTAAAAATTTCGCATCAGCATGCATTCATAGGCTACTTTATAGGCCTACATGTATATTTCACGTTATTTTGATTTTTGTTATAGCCTACTGTATTTATTTAAAAAGTGAACAAGAAAACGCGCAGGCTTTTTTTAACCCTAGAGTAAAATGGCACCAACACTCTCCAAGCTGAGAAAATTATTTTAAATGAAAAAAAATAAAAGAAAATTTGTAGATTACTGAAATTGCAATTGGAAAAATGAACAAAATATAAATCTGCGTGAAATTTCCACGAGAAAAACAGTGCAAACACTGCAACAAATATAATAATGCGTACTAAAATGTTTCCCGAGGAATCTGGGAGAGCAGAATAAAAATTATTGTGAAGCTAATTCCATTGTTATAATTGCATATAATGTTATAGAACATATAACTGGAAAATTAAAACGTAGACATTCATCCCTGATATTTACCACCCCAACATTGGTTTCTACGTAAAAATAATTTTTTCACTAATGTCATTTTTTTTTGCACACATTTTTGATATAACAGTGCATATAATGCAGTGTTATATTAAAGTTGTCGCCTGGGTGACAAATCCACCCTAACCTGACTATATGGAATAAAAGAAATCTAACCTAACCCTACCCCCTACATATAAGGAATAAAACAAAAAACATCACCTTTTAAAAGCAGCCATAAAATCAGAGGGGCTGAAACAGAAAAAAAACGTAATAAAAAGCGTGATCAATAAAAACTGAAAAAGCGAAATAAAGGTGACAAAATAAAAAACTGGACTTCAATCAAGAAGACAAAATAAAACACAAAAACTTTAATCCCTTAAAAGGGACAATTCAAATTTTAAAGGAATTGTCAGCAATAAAAAACTATAATTCTTTAAAAGAGACAATTCAAATTTCAAAGGAATTGACAGCAATCAAAATAAAGTGGTCCCAAGAAAAAATAATACATAAAAAAACATCTTATAAACGTGGGAATTGTAGGCGGTGAAAGGACCTATGATTCCATTGGCTGCAGAAATATCTGCAACAGGATTGGAAAAACAACTTCTGATCTATGACGTGCGATTGGAAAATGAAAGCGACACAAAGAAATTTAAAGGAAAATTCCACCAATAGAAGTGTAAAAAGGAGGAAACCAGAAGTGATGAGGGAAGGTGAAAAAGCTGACAGAGACAGGCCATGCAGAAAGAAAGGAGAGCGAGGAACCCCCATTTTGATGTGAGAAAGATTAATACTTGGAGGAAACTCTTCTCATTAAAACTAGCAACAAGTGTTTACTTAGTTTCCACTTGGAGGAAACTCATCAAATCAATCTACAGAAGAACATAAGTTTCGACTCAGGAAACTCTGCAAGAATGGAATAAGTGAAAAACCAACTGGAAAAAAGAAAGTGCCCAAAGAAGAACCGGATCCGAATTACCACCAATCACCAGGACAGAAAATTAGGAAATCAGATAAGTTGCACTAACTTGTTGCTCCTTGTATTTGTATTAGCTAAAAAATTGGATGATTAGATAAGTAAGTTGCACTCACGTGTATTGTTCCCCTGTATCTTGTTTTGCTAAAATTAGGAATGGAAATAAATTTGTCGATTCAAATTAGGGAACCAATTAGAATTCTTGTTGGAGACATATTAAGAAAATAATAACAAATGGAAAAATTTAACATAATCCATCATCAAAGAACTTAATACTTTACCTGCCGCAAAAGGAATAGGCCGCAATTAAGTAACCAGAAGATCCAAGATCTGGAAGGGATTACAGGCTACAAAGTTATGTAGTTTAATTATTTTATTTTTAATTGCAAGCGAACTATTTGATGATGAAAAACATTGAAATGAATAACATAGTTCAAATACATTCTAAATGATTGAAGCAATCAATAGAGAAAACAGAGAAAAAATATTTGCTTCAAGGAACTAATTTTGTTCATGGAATTCTGTACCTTTTCGTTGATCAGATTTAAGAAAGATTTTCAGAAAAAAGATATATCAAATCAGAGGCAGTGTTAAAAAATATTTTTAATTTAAAATTATCAATGGATTAAAATAAGTTGAAAGTTGAAAAATATCTCCAGCATGAACGGTCCAGCTTATCCTTCGTTAACAAATTTTTATTTTATATAAATACAATTTAAAAGGTTTATAATTTCAATTCTTAAACTTAAAACTTTCATATAGTGGCTTCCCAAATATACCGTATATTCTATACCCCATGCCATTTATATTGAGCCAAAGGAAAACACATAGGAGGATTTAATTGAGATCATTTTTCCCCACAAATTGGATTCTTTTTAAATAAGTTAACTTTGCAAAATCCATAAAAAATGTATTCACCAAAAGTTAAATACCAGAGAACAATTTCATAATAGCAGGACAAACTTCTTTAAACGATAATTCACAAGCATCAATTAGATCCTTGGCTGCATCATCTTCCGTTATTGTTTCAAATGCATCTGCATCTAAAATCACAAAATAAAAAATATTCCCGATTAATATTTGTATATTTAAATGTGGTTTATTATAGTTAATTACTACTTTTATTGTCAATATTTTCATTTAAATTCGAAAAATTACTCCATCAGTGTTTTCGCGAGTCACTCGGTTTGCTACTAGGCGGACTACGCCTCGCCCAAAAAATAGAACTTGGTTCTATTCCACTGTCTCACCAACTTCCTGGAGAGACCAGTAAATCCAGCACTACATCATAGTGAAATGTGAGTTCGTATTGTACGAGTACGGGTCGAGTGGCTGTCTCGGGAAAACACTCGACTGGTGTAAATCAGCCATTACTATTTTGCTCAATATAAAATGTTCATTTCCAAGATTTGTAACACATTTGGAAAGGGCACAGTTAATGTAATATAAGTAGGTTCACTCGTCGCTTTTTTGGGCGGTTTTGCGACCGTATACTGCGACATTGCGTTCGCAACGGCATCCTACTGGTTTGCCAATATCACAAGGAGGAAGCCATGCCCACTTATGATTCGTTTACAAGCACAGGGCATGGCTGAGGACGAGTTATCTGCAAACCAACAGGGTGCTGATGCAGTGTTTTTCCACCAGAATATCAAAGGCGCCGACGTGGAGTGAACCTACTTATATTATGCATACTGTGATGAGTCTTAGTAAAGAGTGCACCATTAATAAATGCAACTGAAATATCTTGGCTTTCATATCAAAAAGATTTCAAAATTTAAACTGATTTGCATTGGAAATCATTAAATGTGTAATTTTTCAGTTTCCATGGAGTTTGAAATGAAAAAGCTAACGTAATCAAAGGAATTATTTCTGAAAAAATATCGTAGTTCCACTGACTTTTTATCGGCAAGTGTCCTGATACTTCACAGCAAGCAATATTAAATGCTGTATCATCCTTGACTCCTGCAATTATTATAGAATCAATGCACCAATATGGATTAAGATGGTAAAAAAAGAAAAAAATATTAATATGACAATAATGCTTACCAAATGTTGATTTCCTTGCCCACAAGTATACCCTCACAGTGTCATAGACAGAAGAATCTCTGTCAAATGCTGTGCCTCTTGTTATAAACAGATTGTGGGCAATGTTATTCTCTTGCAAATAACTGGCCACTTTATAAATACTCCTAAAGAGGATAAACATATTTAAATAAATAAATCATGAATATTTTGTTAAAATGGTCAAAACAATTATCCCCCACTGACTTTGCTTTTGCAGGAATGTCTGCTGTAGTCGTTTGGAATGCAAATCCAACTGCTGGATAATCCATTATTTTGTAGCAATCCCCAGCTAAGTGTGTCACATTCTAACAAAGAATTCAAATGCCATTACAAAAGTCAGGCAACAAAAACAAATAAATTGCAGATAAAAAGACTTACAATTGTCTCAATCGCTAATTTATGTTTTAGGTAATACACATGTAGATGATGGTGATTAACGGATGCGTTTGCACAAAGACTATTAAAGCCAGCTCGAAATGCTCTAAAAAAGGAAAAAGAAAGAAATTTTATCTATGGAATCCCAGAAAAATAATACTGGAAAAGTCCGAGGCAGTGTAAAAGTCTAATATTTTTTATTTATTGTTATTACAAGATTTATGGTGGTGCTTTCAAGAATCAATGGGTACATGTTTCACATATTTTAAAACAATATAAGGTTTTATGTCATATGTGATTTTAATGTTTTTTTAATTTAATTTTGATTTCTTTTACAATAAAATAGAACTTATGATAGAATCACTGTTGGATCAAGTAGTTTGGCAAATGAAACTATAATTATCTGATATAGCTGGCATTATTAAACTAAATTCTTTAGACTTTCTCAGCAATAATAAATATAATAAATGATAGTTACGGTGTGGAGCTTAGCAATATCAGTTCTATACCAAGTTGGATACTTTCTCGTGTTAAAACCTGAAATGAACCTTCCAATAATTTACTTAATTCATGAAACCAAATGAAACTTTCACTCAAGTTACTCAAGCAAACAGTTAAATACCTGTGGAAAGCAGGAATTAACATAAGGAACCAGCAAACAATTTCCAAATTCTAAAGGACTAACATTAATGATCATTAAATGTTTAGCCCTGACCTACAAGATAAAGCAAAATAATTTTAACATAACAGAATAACAAAAGTCGAAGGTGATAAAAGTAGAAAATGAAATTACAACTCGCCTCGTGTAGATGTTCGGCATCATGATTTGAAATAGTAGGTAATCTATCTCCTCTGCTAATTTCAAAGAGAATCTGAAAACAAATTATTTGAAACATTGAGAAATGAACAACCATGCCCTTTTTCCTTAGGTAGTTTGAGTTACAAACCTCATGATCAGCAACTTTGGTAAAATTAAATTCCAATGGATTAAATGGTTGTGAAACGCTAGAAATATCTTGAGGTTTTCTGCGCTCTATGGCTCGCTTTACATTAAGCTGCAATATAATCAGTAATGAAAAGTGATTTAACTACATGTGTACCAGTGAAGGTAGATCGAATATTTCTGACAGTTCCAAAAGAATTGTCCAGATGAAAACAGCAGCAAAAGAAACACCAAATTGTTTTACCTGTGCAACAAATCCATATTTTCCAGGTAAAATCTTGGTCTGTAAGTTATCGAGCAAATATCGAAAATGGCCTTCATTTTGGGCTGCTTTCCAGGCTGCAGACAAGTGATTATCAAACTAGAATGAATGCAAAATCCAGCTGCATTCACGTACTTTAGCGAAATGATAAATACAAAGCTTCCGGGACCAAAGAAATACCTCGCTATTAATGTTGTTGGTCTCGGTCCACCCAGCAACCTTTCCGATAAAATCTTTGCCAAAATAAATTAACTTCTTCATTCTGAGCCTGTTGGCATTGAGATAGAGAGTAACTTTCTAGAAGTGCATGGTTACCTAGAACCACAAAAATGAAATTTTATGACAGGGAAAAATTTACAATAGATTGATTTAACCTTGCAGATTCTTTTCAAAAGTGCTGAAAAAGCCAATGACAATCAATAGCAAGACATATGGTGATGAAATGACATGAAAAAGTAAAAATATTGAGTACAGTAAGCATATGACTCTGCATTTTGTCCTATGTATAGGCTACAGGCTAGCTACATCGATCAGCTCAACACCCGTACTGATCAATAGTTTTCATCCTCGGTGATTTTTTTGCAATCACAAAATGACCTTTTGAGGATGTAACTACTGTAGGCTATACAGTAAAACTTGGAAAAGTGAGCACCTTTGTATAGTGACCACCTGTTTATGTTGCCCACTTTTTAGTGTGTTATTTTTTCTAGTATAGATACAGGCAATCGCATTATTCAAATCGAAAAATCACTGAAAACATAACCATAAGAAGCAAACAGCATTTTAAAACAAGGAAAACTTGATAATTTCATCTTTAAAAAAACATGTGTATATATAACTATACATGTAATGCACGTGGACATGATGATTCTGTACCTTTCTGGTTTTGTGGTTTTTTTTACTACATGTATTACAGTGTACATATACATGTTATTTATTTTAATTTAATTCAGGCATTCTTTGTATAGTGACCAACTTAGCATTTTTTTTTGGTGGTCACTCAGGTTTTACTGCATACAAGTCCTACAGCTGTCAGCATGCATGCATATACAAAATATTCCGTAAAATAGGTTTATTGTCATCAACATGACCACTGTGTATAGACAAGATCGAGACATTAAATCAGTGACAGCTACATTGTCATGCGCTTTATATCCCGATATTTGGGCTTCGCTCTCCGCTCAATTTGATGCAAGTAATTAACACCATCCTTAAATGAATTTCCACTTCGCCGGTTTAAGTCAATTACAATTAGATATAAAAAATCTTACTTTATAATTGAACTTCTGTAACAAAAGATCCAAACACATGTAAAAACGCGCGCGATAGATATCAATTTGCAGACAGTCGACACAAAGTAAGCCGACATGTCAGCTGTCGGCACAGGATATGTAATATAAGTAGGTGCACTCCGTGATGGCGCCTTTAATGTTCTGGTGTAAAACATTGCAGGGCGAGCTGTTGGTTTGAAGATATCAACTCGCTTATAGCCACGCCCTGTGCATGTAAACGAAGCGTAGGTGAGCGTGGCTTCATCGTAGTGACATCTTCAAACCAACAGAATGCGCTGCCA
>JAQGBX010007949.1:0-10966 GCA_034698745.1 Megaphyllum sjaelandicum
AGGGCCACTGCTCTTATGTTGGTACCTCGATCGACATCTGAACCCCCTCCATGGAAAACCTATACCTACGCCCGTGGGTGCACACAAAGAAAGCCTATAGCGGAGCCAGGCTCGAGCTTCCAAGAGTGTTTGTAACATTCTTTTTTGGAAATTCGAAAACAAGTTTTTAAGCACAGAGTAGCCCACAGCTAAATCACTATTGGTCAAAAGTGTAGCCATGCACATGTACCGTAAAAACGTGTCCTGTTTCACCTAGAACGGTGAACAAAAAACAAGTACGAAAGAAACTGAAAAAAGCACGTCGAAAGTAAGCATTCTTTGTGCTCGCACTCTAAGGCCATATACTGTCAGTCCATTGATGTGCATACAATATCTGCAGTGTATACAATACATTGTTCTGCACATTTTGATCAAGCATTGAACATTGAACATTGAACATTTTGCCCTTCCATATACGTGGAAATATTATCAGGGGTTTTTACAATATTTAAAACAATATATGGGGCAGCCCTGATATATTTATCATGCCAATGTTAATCCTTACCCTATTTTTTTTCAAGTGCAAGTTAGTCCTTGGATATTCTCTATAAGTATTGTTTGGACAAGGGATATCAACCATAATATAACTTTCATATATGTAAGTGTATGAATATTAGGTGAAAAGTATCCAAACGACACTGGCATCTGCTAAATTTTGACATGCAGTGTAGACTGCGACAGGTTTCTGGGGAACTGTGCATGAAAAAATAGATGTTTCCATTTTTCATCCGTATTTCTACTCAGATGACAAAGATGAAAACGGAAGAAACTTATTGAATTGCCCTTACATTAAAATGGGAGCTCATTTGTTAACGAGGCTCCTGTCACGCATTTATTCTCGGCGCTAAACGTCACGCACAAGATTGTTCATTTTCCAATGAACAAAGTGACAAATTGCTCGAAAAATTCTCTGTCGAAGTGATGAATTATGAGAAAATGATGCTTAAAAAGTGCTCATGCTTGTTAATTACAAACCGAGTTAGGCCTCCCTAGAGTCTCATTAAATCACCGAAATACTTATTAAACCAACCACGATTTATGCTTCACGATTTTATGGCACCTAGATGGAAATTTCTTAAAGTTACTAGGTGCTCAAAATACTTGCAGGAAGAAAGACAACGGTAAATCCCTTAAGCTGAAGTAAAACAAAGATGTCATCTCTACATTGTATGTAGTGTTAATGTCATTCCTAACATTCGCGACGATTGATATTTTGTACGAGACGTCATCATCCAAAGAGCAAACGTCGTCGGCTATCTTTGTGAACCACAATAAAAGGGCAAGCCATCGTATCTCGAAAACTATATTATCACTGTTTTTCGAATGAAAATGCCATAAGAAAAGTCGATGAAACAAGTCAAAAGATTTGGTAGCTTAATAGAAAAATTCACATGAAGAACTTTCATATGAGTATTGAGTCAAAAATCTACAAATAAAACTAGCTTGCCCTTTAGCAAAAATAATTTTATTGTAATGGAAAGTATGATTGATATAACCCTGAGAACCTGGTTTTTAAACAACTTATATTTGACACCACAATGCATATAGATATTCATAATAAAGGGGGTTGAGAAGGCCGGGGGCTGGTCAAGGGGGGGAAGCAACATCGTAATATAAGGGATTAATGATGATAAGCCTAAGTTGAAAATCTCTTATCAGGCTAAATTCGAGTTCACCATGGCGCTGTCCAATTTAGACAGATTATCTCGTGTACTCATTGATATAGATAATTGGAGACAACAAAAAAACAACGTAAACCGTAATGCCAAATGCCGAATGCCCTTCCACCCTGACATCAATCAAAATAAAATAAAGGCAATTAAGAATGTGAAAAAAACAGAAAAAAAAGAACATTATAACAAAACGAAAAAAAAATAACATTTTAACAAAACGAAAAAAAAAATTGTTCATATTTCAACATTCTTGTCAGAAATATCCACATTTCATCAAGAAAGAAATTTGCAAGCATTTAGAAATGTAATCCCATAAAACGATCTAATGTTATGAAAATTTCCTATAAACGCATAAAACTTACGACAAACTTGATGATGAAACTAGCAATGGACCAAATTTTGACACCTTTCATCAACCAGCTCATCCAAATATGCATACATTGAGCATACGGAAGTGTTGTGTTGAATTTAGTAAGGGGTATATGATTTAGTCACCAATTGAAGCAATAATAAAAAAAATCGTGAGAATAACTCGAAGACTTTCGTTATATAAAAACAAAGAATTTCGAGTGAAAATTTTGAAAAGTACCTTTTAACATTTTTAATTTTTGTTAAAGCTTTCAGTTTTCATAAGGATGTTACACGAAATGTTCAAAATACCTCGATTTCCCCGGAAACAATGCTATTCATTCAACAAAAGACTTAGTAGATGAAAACACTTCAATTGGACATGTACTACTCAAAACCCGTTAGTAAATCACAAATCAGAAATGTTACTTCCAAGTATCATGTCTTGATTTCTGCTGTACGAGAATACAGTTTCAAAACAGAATTCAATGCAAATACCATCATAACGTGATTCCATCCGCCAGTAGACAATACTGGGTAAATATGCTTCCCCTTTAATGTGGGCTTAATAAGCCATGCAGTAAGTTCGATATGAGGACAATAAGAAATTAAGCCCCAATAAGTAACTAAAGAAAAGTTATACTAATTGGCTAATCTGATGGTATCTCAAAACAACAAATAAATTAACTCGCATTATGAGAAGCAGAGAGGGCATTTAATAATTGGCAACGATAATTCAACGCTCGCAAGCTAAAAACGAGCTATTATTGTACAATTTCCGGAAAGCTTACAGTTGCAAAGTCAAGCGAATTTGGCACGTCTAACTTGACAAATTTAAGTAACCTAAAACTAACCGTAAGCGAATTCATTCAGCTCCTAATCTTTATAAAGCGTGTAATAAAACTTTTCAAACTGTTAATACAAATTATGAATTGAATGAAATTTGCAGGCCCTAATCAACGAGCTGGACGGTCGAAATGCAAGAAACATAAATTCTGGCACGAAACGACGTGACTTTTGAACTGCCCACGCAAAATGCACTACTAACGTTCCAAACGCGAGGGTATGGAAATACGTTTCGGACTAATGGGATTCATTAGCGTTACGAGGATTGATTAAACTAAAATGTCTAGGCTTCTCATTTCAGTATAAGCCTAGCGCGGAAGTACTGAAAGCGTAATTATGTCTTCTGTCGGGCTCTCCGTATACAAATATTCAATTTTAATAATTCCAACTATAATTATGATATTGATTCCCCCCGGAGCATAGTACGATATTAGAGCTGATTTAAGATAAAATTAAATCTCTATAATGTACATACTTGATTGCATTAACATAAAGGAAATTAATTACAGTTGCGAGTCGTATGCATCGTACTTTGATTAAACGTACTCGGGCCTAATCAGCATCCGTTGGATAAATGCTCGGAGAAATAATGACAAAATAATGCACGTATATGCTTAGAATACATTTTTTTCTTAACTTGGAAATTTAGATTGGTGCAACATTATACGGACCATCATTTGCATTTGCATCGTAATTAATCCGACAAAAAAATCAAGGACATTACAAATAAATACGAAAATACTTCACTCACCAGTAGCACTCGGTGATAGATGTAATGATTCGGGGGAAATGTAATGAAAGTATGGTCTTACCTGGAAAATAAAAAAAAGCATTAGGCACGATTAAGATTTCATGGCACTCAATTACTGCATTTACAGTGAATTGATACAAGTTATACGGTTTTCCTAGTAACACAAGTAGTTGCCCTTATGATCTTAATGCGGCAACTAATAAGGGCAACTACTTGTAATACATATATGTACTATAGAAAATCGTGTAACTTTAAAAGATTAACTGTTAATCAAGGCATAACTTAAAATCAATTTACTATTTTGTACCAAATGCTTGATCCTGCATGCGGTAGGCCTAACATAAGTTGTCAACATTTAAATTTTTGAAGAAAAAAAATGTTCCAAATAAGGTTTCATGGACATGTGTATATTTGGTGCTAATTAACAATAAACACTTTTCAATACAGTATATTTATGATCAAAATTAAAAATCAGAGAAACATTTAAAGATAAAACTTTTATTATAAGATGTTTTAAAAATTACGTGTCAAGTTCGAGAGTTCGTTTGTGAATATGTATTGCTCTTGAAACAATTCACGAATATAAACGTCTCATTTTTTTTATTTTTTACATTAGTATTTAGAATATGGGATAGAAATTTCTTAATGGTTTACAAAACGTTGCGAGCAAATTTCCGATTCATTAACCGGATTTAAGAATTATTGAAGATGAACATGCATTTTGAAAATAACACCAGAAACTGTTCAAAAAGATAAAACTATCGAGTAAATACATGCTTATAAATATTGGGGGAAAATAAAATCATCGTTTGATTATACATGTACTTCATTTCTTTCTGTTAAAGTTTTATTTTACTTTATTTCTCATATCATTCTACAGTAATGGAAATATTAGTTCCTCAAAACATCCGCTAAAAATACGTGTATCCATAACATACCAATCTTGTATGCGCATGCAGCTACGTCTACATTCGTTCCCCATTAATATCATTGCTCTAATGAAGCACATAAAATATCAATCGCTATGGTCGGTTCCATGCCAGAAAAGCAGCAAACTTAATTTGCGACGAGTTAGTAGGTATCGTATCAAAGGGTCCGCCGTATAGTGCTAAATCATGTCAACACGTAACGCACTTACGCCGAGGTTGCATTTTAAATTTTAAAGGTATTCATCGCTGAAAACGGTATCAGCCCATATAAATGCAATTGGAACTAGGATTACAGAAATTAGAAAAATAAATGCGAGTTAAAGCAGAGTGAGAGAGAGAGAGAGATGTTCAGAGAAGCGAGCAAGGGAGAGAGAGGAAGCATTGCTGTCAGCTATATAGAGAAAATAAATTACAGTGGAGGACTCAAGTCTAATTAGATGTCAAAGCACAACAATTTCAGATGGATATAGGCTACTATAATGGTCAGTCATGCGAACTGATCAATAAAGCATGATGGCGCCTTCGAGCTTAGATACACACGCATCTAATGTCACATTGAGGAAAGACTCAAGTTTTTTTGATCGATAAATCTACGGCAGGCACAGTTATATATATATATATAAGCCCAACAGGAGAAATGATGTCCCAAAGCTGATGTAAAATTTTCAATTCCATTACACAGAAGAGTTCAGAAACCCACCGACAACCGAAACTACACGAGCGCCGAGAACACCTCCTTAACTTGGGCACCTCGGCGAGACATTGATGAGAAATGCCAGAGATTAAAAGACGAGTCCATGATATAAAAAGTAGGACACGTGTAATCTACTGGAAATGGTGCGTGTGATAAACATGTAAATTGTTGAGAAAAAGGGGCCCGCATTTCGTTCCACTGAATATATTTGTGGCGATTTTAAAATAAATTACACCGATGATGCGCGTAAAACACGTGTTACCTATTCGCTAAACTTTACATGGTGCATGAACATAACGCATCGCTTTCATGGGCATAGGCCTATGCATGAATTCTTTACGCGTCGCATGTACTGGTACTGAAACATGAACAGACCATGTTGCGATCGAATATAACAGCGACATACAACGTGTAACTCATTTAACATCAATTGCATATGTGTGTTTTACGTATCCATACATCAAGACGCAATTACCCGGATCCTACCTGAATTATGTTTGCTTATACAGGGTTATTACAAAAGAATCAATTACCAAAGAATCAAAAATTCACATTTAATGTTTCCCTAAATCATAACATATATACATGTACAGTGCACTGTACCCTATTGCATGCCATCATATTGATCATAAGCACAGTTTGCGTCGTCCTGGCATGAAATCATCCGAATTAGCCATTTAAAAATTCATGATAACGAATCGGATGAGTTAAGTAAACATTAAATTTTACTCGATAGCTATTAATGTTTAATATTGGATCTTAAAATGTAAACAAAAATCAATAGTCATAAAATTTAATTTATCGAAGTTAATCTTCAAAAAAAATTTAGATGCGCAATAGCAATCTATAAAACATTAATAAAATTAATTAAAAATAACAACTACGCAAAGATTAAATCGAGAAAACAAAAAGTACCTAATTTATACGGCTCGTAGTACAGTTTACATTTATTAAGACTGCCTAGAAATTGTACATATAGGCTAAATGTTGTAGGGTGTAGTCACATGACTACAGTACACTATGAACATTCCCAGCTTAATAAGGCGCTAAACTTTTGAGATGAGAACATTAAGTGATTTCATTTATTTATTTAAGAGTTCTCTGTACTCAATATAAAAACAATCATAATTATTTGTTAAAAGTGCATATTTGCAATTTTCATCGACAGACAAGTTAGAAATCCATAACAAATTGTATTTACAGCGTCAACATAATTTTGGGCCTATCTGAAATTGCAGAATTGTAGGGAGGGAAATGGTTCACTGGTCAAGAATATCATAAATAAACGAGTTTTGTTAAGACTGGTACCAATTGGATTGCCGGAAAATAACATCTTTTCGGTTAGGAATTTGGTAATTAAATAAAGTACTCGAACGTCACCAATTGTACATTCATTTTTTACAGTATGCTACTAGTATGTGTATATTAAATTAAATTACGGTCACCATGCATGCAGTCTTTCATTTTTTTACACTCCTGAAATCGCAAGCTGTTTAAGCAACATATAGCCTACAGTATATCCTTGTGTGTTTCCACTTTTCGCATATTATTCTCAAAACTCTTAAAATATACAGTGGATAATTTTTGAAAACTTTATACTTTACAGTGTTCGTTAACATCTCTTCAAAATTGCTCGCATTGATCAAATGAACACATATCATGTTGCGGGTCTATTTACAATTTGCGCAACTACAACAGGAGTTAATAGCATTTGCGATATATGCAATACATATAACAAAATAATAGAGTCGGCAATAAAATTCCTCCCAGAATGTTTCGTGCTCGAGTTAATTCAATTATGAAAGTGAAGAGTGGACGTAGCGTAATTTCTATGCATATTTTACCAGCTAAAACATGGCCAATTAAATTCTCGGATGCATTTAAAAGCATAGGAACCAGTATAATCTATGTTGCGAAGCTACCGTAATGCGAGTTTGCTAATATACTGCATACATGTACATGTATTAAACAAATTTCTCTCAAAAGTAATTTCATGAAGCGTTCGCAATTTGTTTCATTTATAAGTTAGGCATTTCTGACACTAGAAAATTCAGGACTTTTTGTAATAACTACATGCATGCATGTTGTTACAGTCATCCGTATACAGTGGACCACACATCATATGCTCCTACAAGTCTTCAAGCATTATTATAAGGTAAGTAGAAAACAACTAATAAGCATGACGCTAGAAAATGAACATATCAACATAACAATCAGATTTACGTCGAAATAAAATCAAACTGTGGCAGTCGTGAAGTCACGTGTGCAAAATCGGCACGCTATTTGGTAATTCAATCTTGGTTACCACAGTTTTTAAACCAATTGATTCATTCCTTTTGCACACATGACTTCACGAATGGCAAAGTTCGATACGTCATGAATACCCTTATTCATTCATTCCTATGTCTAATTGTTAACACAGTATTGTTACTGTGTTTTCCACTACATGTACTATACATTAAATCGGTAAATAACGGCCAGCTGATTAGCCATTCCGCCGCACGCGCACTGGCATAAAAGGTTCGATGCTCTCATACAAAATGCAAATTGCTTCCTTGCATTATTAAATCCATTTTGGATTTTCCGCTTGGCACCTGCGCTGTATTACTCGATATTTAACGTATAAGTTTCAACAAATTCAAGCATACTGTAAAGTGGGAAAGTGAATCGTAGAAAGGGTGAAGACATGTTATAGTCACTTGCCGTGCCACGTACTGGTCAAAGATCGAATAGATAAATGTTCAGTACGTCGCACAGTGTGTCAAAATGCAAATCTAGCTGGACAAAAGTTATTTTGCCTGCAAAGCATGAATGCATTGACGTGTGGCCCACACGCGGGGCAGTCCAATTTCACAGAATGTCAGAAAGGTGATTAATATAAAAACTTTAACATTATAAGGCTTAAAACTATGAAAAAAACGTAATTCAGCAGACATATATTCCATCCATTTAACTCATCTACTCCCCATTGGTACGCGATCGAACGAGGTCTTTAACTCGAGGTTTCCTCGTTTTGTATGTTGAATCCTCGAAATCTTTTCTAGGTATTCCTGCAGGAATAGCACCTTGAAATAATGTAGAAAGTTGAGGTATGGTAGTATGCACGTGCAATTGGATGTCTTCAGCTTCTAACCAGCTTTTATTCTTAGTCAAGGAATACTTCTTTGACTTTCCCACAGCCACCCATTTGAAAGCAATTTTAGACGAATAGCTGGCCAACTTCATGTTGATTTCTCTAATAGAGTTGTCAGTACCATCACTAAAATCAAATTTAGTCGAAAGAAACTCGAAAACTGCAACATTTCTTTCATATTTTCCATGTTTGAGCCATTTTTCAAAAAACTCAATTCTTGAAATAGAGGGGAGGTCCTCTGCATTCCAAGCAAAAAAAAAAAATAGTTCTGCACGAGTCTGCTGACTAAAATACATTTTATTACAAATAAGAATGGTGCAGCTTGGATACACACAACATTTAGTCTGGTTACATGAGGGTACATGTTTATTTCTAGTTTATTGAATTTGAAAAACAAAAAATAACATGAATTTTTCATAGTTTTAAAAACATTTTTTTTATATTGTTTGATCAATATACAGATTTGTATTATTTAATAAAATATAGTACTAACCCTTAATGAAATCCATCATTACTCATTTAAAAATAATTATGAGATTTCACAGTTAGATGTCGTTCAAAGTGTTGAGAAAATGTAACTGATCATTTAATGCATTTGCACTTTCCTCATTAACTGACTTTGGAACCCTGTAACTCATCACTGTGGAATATTTGACATAAACTATTCATGGAATTGGATGTTTAGAGATGTTGTTTACTATATTTAATCATTTATTTCTGGAAAATCTGGAAATGACTTTTGTCCACCTAGATATATTGGCCAAATGGAACATGTGCGTCGCCATCAATTTTATCTTTTTTCCTTTTAATCACCCATTTCCGTGTAATACTTCATCGGCAATGTCGCAAGCCTGGTTAGATATCTCCGTATATTCTAAATGCATTCCGGCCGTTCACCGGAATTTACATGTATATACAGAATTTATAGTGATCCACGTTACATGTATACCTCACTAAATAATTTTAAAATCACTATAATTTTACATTCAAATCGGAATAAGAACTAAAACCTCACATTGTATTATATATTTACCAATGAATGATATTTCCAAGTTATGGAATAAGTTACAACAGTAAAAACAGCAATAATTAGCACAATTATTCGAATTTACCAAACAAATTATTAATTGCATACGAACAGAAGCATCTTTTAATGTAATTGAACACTTGCGTAAATATCTCAATGAGTTCGAAAACTGAAGAATGCAATAACAGGTGACATCCTTTGATAGGGGAATCACTTAGTGTGCAACATAAAAACACTGCATCATTTCCGTTTCCGATATGAACAGGAAATTCTAGTTGAACTGGTGCTTAAATTCGAAAAAGAAATTATAGTAATGTCTGCAGAGAGAATTCAGCGCAATTTTCGATTTTCCAAATGTTAAAGGTTGCAAGATTCTGACGAATTAAAGAGTCTTTAATCCTGCAAGCAAATCGTTGTTAATTTAAAAAGAGTACTTCGGTCGCTCGATGTGTCAGAAAAACAGCGTTCGCCAACACTCGCTATTAGATTGATTAGGTTTTGGGGGAACAACTTGTTGGCGATTAAGAAATGGTCAGCGAAGCAGAGACAAACGGTGCAACACATTGTGTGTGCACTGTTGCTCAAAGAGTAATTGGCCACAAATTCACTCATTAATTCCTCGTGTACTAGGATGGCACAGACGCCACGCTTACCCTTTTAGCATTTTTATTGGCAAATTAGAGTGGGGGAAAAAATTCGAAACTCAATCTAAAAGCAGAATGGAAGGCTTCGTCTATGAAAAAATCCCCCATCAAATAACCATTAAGGCAATGATGGATGTAAACTACGAAATTAGTGCACTAAAGAGATTTTGTATGAGCTGTCCGAGTGGAAAACTTGTGTATATATACGAGCTCTTATGACCATACATTGCAAATTTGACGCTTGTAGCTGATGTGATCATCTCATGTAGCCTACCTTATACATGTACACGTACTATATAAGCTTGGACATGATCCCATGGGTATACCTGGTGTTGTCTAATTTTTATGCATGGTCATATGAGTACAAGTACATGTATATGACTGTGCATAATAGTTCTCTTTTATGAATTAAATCATCAACAGTTAAGATATGAAATTTGGCATTATAACACGGAATAATTTAGAAAATACCGAAGGTACAATAGATATCAAATGAGTACAATTAATGCAAAGAAACCTAAAATCATCTGAACAATTTCGAAAATGTTTTGATTCGTGTTATCTTTTCACGGAAATTCGAGGAAAGAGTCGAAAATAATGTTCGGGTATTAAATAATATTCAAACAAATCTTGGCAACAAATTTTGGAGAGAAAAAATATCAGCATTGTCAAAAAATACACTATTTGTCTGACATCAGATTTTATGATCCAAACTAATTTTCAATATGAATATATATTAATGGTCACACAGTTAAAAATTTCCGTAAATTGTACAGGAAAATTCCTGTAAATATTGAAGGAATTGGCTCGTAAAATAAGAATAGGGCAATTTTCCGTACATTATACGGAAGAAATGCTGTCATTTTTATGACAATTTACCCG